>JAKCPI010031695.1:0-231862 GCA_023213315.1 Euborellia annulipes
GCAATGAAAAATTTTATGACCTCTTCGCCTGCAGAAGACTCAGTATTCAGAGCTTGTAGTATGGTCATAAAGTTCATCGGTAGTGGTAATTTCCCAGAGATGTTAATATGAAATATTTCAATTTGGTTCTTGATTTTTGGGCAGGCCCAAAAGATGTGGTTGAAATCACCAATGGAAACTCCGTCGCAGTCACAATATGGGGAATCTCTGAGGTTCAATCGATGAAGGTGACTTGGTGATGAGGCGTGACCCAACCTCAGCCTATTCAGAAGGACAAATGTTCCTATATAGGTCTCTACCATGGAACCACGGTCTGCCTTTAACATCCGGCATAACGCCATAGAAGAATCCCCTTTCGCGCGGCTGGAGACATCCCATTCCCTCTGCCAATTGGACTCTTGACATTTTTTTATCTGAGAAACAAGGTCTTGAGCTGGGAGCTTACAGGCCATAAACTCTCCCTCGATTGTGGCATCATTGGCCAAGGCATCAACTCTTTCATTACCCTTCAACCCGATATGACTAGGGACCCAAACAAAACAAATACGATTGCCCACGAGTGATAGTAACTCTCTAATTCTAAATATTAAATGATTATTGGAAGAATTTCTCCCAAAATTTTCCAATGCCTTTAAGACGCTAAAGAGTCTGATAAAATTAGAAGCGGGTGTCTTCAGTCCCCGTTATAACATATTCTATCACTTTCATAATGGCGGAGCCTCTGCACCTGAATATCGAGGCCTCGCAATATGTTTTAAACTTATTTTGAAATACTCTCTGTTCCTGATGGTAGAAAGCAGAAACCCACATTCATGAAATCCTCTTTTTTTGATCCGTCCGTAAATATGTAGTCACAATCAGCAAAGAAGACAAATAACTACAAACTTTAATTCTGGATCAGAGGATCGTTCTTGTCCCAATTTTTCAAAACAATTCTCAAAGGAGTCTGGAAATGACGGTATGGAATTGTGGAACACCAGGATTTCTCGAAGAGGTAAATAGTTTGTGCCTCCTTCCGACAACATTATCAAAATTTTCAACTATGGCTAACCCAGACAACCATTGAGGAACGACGCTGTTGATGGAGGACATCTTTTAGAGACCGAATCGCATCCAATACTCCATTGTCATTGAGCGACATCTTGGACAAAAGGTATTTTTGACAGAGGCAATTCCCTCCTCAACGAGAGTGCCATCTCCCCTCGCCTCAACCAATAAGGCATTCGTCGGGGTTGTCCTCATCGCACCCAGGCATAATCTCACACATTGAAACTGAATCCTGTCACATTTGGAGAGGACACTATAATTTCGTTATTAATTAACAAATTTTTACGAATGAATGATTTTTAGAAAGCCAAAGAACTATAGAATATCGTAAATATATGTTTTTATTTATTTATTTATTTATTATAATGTTTTGAGCCTTTTCGGCTCATTACATGGGTGAGTCATTTTAGACATTGTATCAAAATAAAAACAAAAAAAAGAAATTTATGTCATGCGGTACTATTCATTCATTATTCATTCATTATGAAAGAACGCAGCCTCAGGGTCCGGCTTAGGAAATTCGCCAGCTTCTTTTTTTTTTTTTTTTTTTTTTTGGAATGGGTGCATAAGGTCCGAAGACCTATAATGACCAATAGTCACATGCAGCCAGGAAGAAAATAAAAACAAAAGGAGAAGCATAAAGGGGAAACTCAACTGCGGGAACTGAGAAGATGCCTGTTGAGGTTAGACTTGAAAGTCTGAAGTTTGTAGGTTTTGGGGAAGATAGACGCAGGGAGCTTTGCTTCGGTCATGGTGCCGGGCGACAGTAATTCCTGGATTCACTTGGTGGCATCCATATAATGCCCTCTCATACCTTCATATATAGGACAGTCTTTTAAAAGGTGGCAAATGTCTTCCGTTTGTTGCCAATTGCACAAGGAGCAGACTTCTTGGGGGTTTATCTTATGGCAGCTTCCGTCTAAATGGAAATATATGATCCTGGAGTTTGCCGTTCTTGCCTGAAACACTAGTCTCACGGGCACTAACTTTATTATATATTAATATTATTTAAAAAAATATTTTTTTTGAATCTGATATCTTTATTTATACTTCTAAAATAACAAGAGGTCCATTTTTTTCGTCCAGTGAGTGTACTTAGGTTTTTTCTTTGCTCACGTTTTTGTTAATAATTTCGTTAATAATTAACAGATTTTTACGAATGAATGATTTTCAGAAAGCCAAAGAACTATAGAATATCTTAAATATATGTTTTTTTCATTCAGGGTTATCTAAAATTGTATTAGGGGTGACCAAAGCAAAAAAATCTTGAAAATTTCGATTTTTTAAAACTTTAAGCCGTTTGCGGCACATCTAAATGACCTCCGATTGGGATAAAACTTAAAATTGATATGTATTCTAACTATCTGCATATTTTTACAGGGTCCCGCGTTAAAAATAATTTGAACATTCTAAATAAAAAGCCGTTTTAGAGCCCATTTTCAATAAAAATCTATTTTGCTCTATATCTCTAAAAACTGTGCCTGATGGAAAAATTCTAACTACATATCTGAATTCAGAATGAAAAAATGTACTAGGTTCACTTATCAGATTTCTTGTGAAAAAAACCTTGTCGACTAGTGTAATTGATAAGTAAAATAAAAATTCTAGAAAGATAAACCCAGGTACGTATTCAGCAAATACAGTATATATGTATAGAAAGTAAAAATTGTGTGAAAGGTAGTAAGTAAAATTTTCTCGGAGAGAAAGAGATCCCTTTGCACACGGAGTGAAATTTTAGTAATGGTGATTTGAAATGAAAGAAAGCAGAGTAAAGCAACCAGGTGGCGATTTGAATGACGTCACCGCGATGGCCGTCCTGTGTAATTATATTTTGGGCTAATAGATAGCACGCAACTAGATTTACTCAAATCAATGGCGGCTACAATGCATATTCTCATTTTGCTTTTGAAATCTTATCAAGACCACTTTACTCTTGTTCTCCATAGGAAAGATAGAAGTCAGGGTATCAAAATATAAATAGATATTTTCCCATACTTATAAATTTCATTACATCTTCTAATATATCCACGAAAACTATACATACGTATGTCGACACAAAAAATTTGTTGTGGCAAGCACAGTACAGTACCTTTGGTAAGAGAAAGTTGTCTGCTGTGCGGCAGTCACACCAGATTTTTTAAAATATTTTATTTTGGAACTTTTCATATTTTCGGCCATTTTTTTTCGGCGAGATTTTTTTCGTTGACTTTGTTTTCGGCGAAAAAATTTTCAGTGAAGTTTGATGTCGGCGAGATTTTGCTTAGGGCGAGAAAATTTTCGGGGAGTTTTTCTTTTTGGCGATTTTTTTTCGAAGAGATTTTGCTTTCGGCTAGAAAATTTTTCGGTGCGTTTTTTTTCGGCGAGTTTTTTTCGTCGACTTTTTTTCGGCATAAATAATTATATTACACTGGCACTACATTTAAAATATATTTTCCTGAAATCAATTATAATAAAAATAAAAATTATCCAACAATTTTTTGTTTTTTTTCGGACCATTTGGCGCCCCTTTGTGAGTGGCGCCCGGGGCATCATGACCCCCCTTGCCCCCCCTCGCTACACCACTGGGGAGGAGGACCTGAACTCAAAAATTTTTCTGCTGAAAATTTTTTTTTAAAGAAAACTAAATTTTTTCCGCCTCGCCCCGCGGAACATTTTCCCTTTTGCGGAACCTAAGTTTTTGACCCTGTGGAAAAAAATTTTTACAGGGCTATATTTTTTCGCACTGCGGGGCCGATCAAACATTTCGGGGGGGGGGGGGGGGCACTCGGCCTTTCCTTATATACGCCCCTTGTGTATGTACGTGTGAATGAGAAAATCTGGGTTTTTTAATAAAAAAAAAAAAATTATACATTGTTGTGTCGACTCCTTGCAACACAACTTGTAGCGCGAAGATGTTGTTTGCGCTGGTAGATTTCACTGCCACCACTGATCAATTACAGGCTGATCAGACACCTTGTTGAGTTCCTTTATGATTTAGGGTGTCACAATAAATGAAAGTTTGGCCGTTGAGTATATGTGTATCTTTATTAGAAAGATAGAATAAAAGTTGAATACAAGTTTCACAATGATTATAAAAATACTTGGACAAAGAGTCGAGGAATGTTCGCTGAGACTTTTAAGTTAAGTCTGTTATAAATTTGAGCCTGATCGCCGTGATGTTACGTGATCAGACGGTGAGTAAGGACTAGCTGATTGCCCTGGGGCGATCGGGGTTTATATATGCTCAAGATGTCATCATCTTTTGTCAACTCCGCCTCATCCTGGCCACGTGCCGTGGAGTCAGCGGTCCTTGGCTAATTCTCGCTAAATTGCTGCATTGCATCTCAGGAATTGTTTATCCGTCTGGACCTTTATTTTGACTCCGTCGTCATTAATCTGTCAATGATATCAGAGATTTATTGCTTCCTGGTCCCCTTTTCTATGAAAGGTCCTTATCGGCTATATACAGTATATTTATTCCTTCTAAGCTTAATTAATGATTGGACCAGCAGCTTTGTTTATATTAGAAAGGAAATCGCGGATTCTGTTGATTTTGCTGTTATTTGTTTATTTGATTCTATGCTCCCATTCATTTCTTTTTGGCATTGATTCTTATGCATAGTAGTAATGACTCATTTCCTTTGATGGATCATTCTCTTTCCTAGCTTTATTTAACATATAGAAATTTTAAAATATTCTGGATCACAGCGTAACAATCCTCCCCTCCTCGATTTTTATTAAAAATAAAGTATATCCAGTGGCCTAACGTACGCCCCCCGCAGACCCCGCGATGCGGGAGGCCCCGGACCTTGGGGGGACCACGGGCCGGGCCGGGCTAAAAATCTGTAGCTCCGATAAAACAGAAAAATTTAGATAAAAAAAAATAATGAAAATTTCTCTTTGAGAGGGTCCGGGGCCCTCAGGGCTCCGATAAAAACGAAAAAAAAAAAAACAATGAAAATTTCTCTTTGAGAGGGCTCGGGCCCTCAGGGTTCCGATAAAATCCTCAGGGCTCCGATAAAAACGGAAAAAACAATGAAAATTTCTTTTTGAGAGAGCTCCGATAAAAACGGTAAAATATTTAATGAAAATTTCTCTTTGAGAGGGCCCGGGGCCTTCGGGGATCCGATAAAAACGGAAAAAATAATGAAAATTTCTCTTTGAGAGGGCCCGGGGCCCTCAGGGTTCAGGGATATACGGTATTTTACAAATATTTTTTGTATGGTCTAATAATGGGGCCCGAAATAAAGGTTTGCGGAGGGGTCCAGCTAAAAAACGTTACGCTACTGAGTATATCTCTTATTTTTAAGTATAAATGTTAGTTTTCCTGCTATCCGCAGTTATACATTTGCCGATAGTTTTGTTTACAGTTAAGTTACATAGCTCTGTTAGATTATATGTGTATACCTTGGTATACAATTTTGTTATACGCTTATCATTATTATAACTAAATTCTATTGATTATATATTTGCATGCATATTCACTTCACTTTAATTATTTCACTTCACTAAGTTCACTATTTCACTTGTCAACCTTATTTCTGAATGACACAGCTTGGGCATTAGGGTGGTTGCAAGGTATAAGGGGAGAAAATTTTTTTGGCTGTATTTTCGGCGGGAACCTCTTAAAAGTTGACAATTGGTGTAAAAAGTAGATTGTGAAAGTTTGAGCTCGATCGGATAACGATATGACCTGCCTCATCGGCCCTAAATTTCATCGATTCCCCTAAATTTGACTATTAACATCTGTAACTCCTAGACGGTTAGTCCAACAAAAAAAGTTCATCAGTAATTTTTTGAAGAGCATTAAATTTACTAAAAAAAGTCCTTTAACATTCTTTAGTAAAACCAACGGTTTTCATGGTATGGGCAAAAAATCGAATATGGTTAAGAGGCACATCACATTGATTTTCAAATAACACTAATAGGGGTAATGAAATTTTTTTTCGAGTTCCGAAATAATTTCATCAGATTCTTAAGTAAAATGACCTCCTGAATCAAAATATGACCTCCGTTTTCCCCCACCCCGTACCGTTTTTTGGGGGAGCCCCTACTTATGTTATTTCCACCTCTTTTCGTTAATCGAAGGGCCATGAATTAAATATGGAGGGATTAAAAGGAATTATTTTAGCCTTAATATTTCTTCTGAACGTCAAGAAAAGTGAAAAGTTTAAAAACATTCACGATCGCTAACTTTTTTTTCCCGCCTCTTTATTATTATTTTTTTTTTGTTCATCTAAATATCTCGCGGCACCCCCTTAGCCATTCTCGCGGGACCCTTGGGTGCCGGGACACACCGGTTGGGAACCAGTGATCTAAAGTATTATCAAAAAAAGCAAAAGCAACCTGCTCTTGGTTTAAATACCACAAATGATTTAGAAGTTTAGACAATGCTACCCTTGATATGTCTCCATCAAGTTTTACTAAACTTCAGGGCCGTTGAGGCAGGTCTTAGGGTTATTCGATCAAGCTCATCCTTTCCCTATCTCACTTTTACATAATTTAGCAACTTTCTAGAGGTTCCCGCCAAAGATATTCGGACATCAATTTCTTGCGACCACCCTATTGGGCATGTTTTAAACTGAATTTTGGTTCTTTTCTAAAAGTAATTTTCCTCTTCTTGTCTTGTTCAAAACACATTTACATCATAATGAAACAATTTTTTCTTTTTTTTGTTTACAATAGTGATCTTATCCCTGAGTTCCAACACTCTCTACATCTTCCTCTTTTTTCCTTCTCATCTTTTTCCTTTTCCTTCTTTTCCTCTTTATTCGTAACTTTACAATGTTTATATTTCTTATAGGCCTATGAT
Organism: Euborellia annulipes; assembly: GCA_023213315.1. Taxonomy (NCBI): domain Eukaryota; kingdom Metazoa; phylum Arthropoda; class Insecta; order Dermaptera; family Anisolabididae; genus Euborellia; species Euborellia annulipes. The sequence continues at coordinate 6,839 of JAKCPI010031695.1, forward strand.
TTTATTATTACAAGTAATTATACATAAGGTTATTATTATTAATGCTATTGTGAATAGATCAATATGTTTCCCCACTCTGTTCCAATTTTTATCTTGCCTCATCTTTTCTTCCAATTTAGACCATTCTTTTCCCAAGTTTTGCAATTCTTGGCCGGGTAAGAAAATATCAGATCTGATCAGATCAGATCTTTTATTTCACACCCTTCATTACTTGTTATCCCTTCATGTCTATACACTTTTTCTCTTATTATGTCAGTTACGTTTATTTTTGCTATTCTGTATTCCCTACTAGTCTGTTCTGGTTTAAATTCCGCTTTTAAGATTTTGTTTTTAGTCGATAATTCACAATAGTCCCCTAATTTAACTATTATTTAAATATTATATATAATTTCTTATTTATAAATTAGTTAAAATTGAGGTCGTCTCAACTATGCCAACTGGATTGCACCAGGTTGACGGAGGAATTTGTGGCGCCAAATCCGGGTCCAATCCTCCCGATGGCTAAATTTGCTTTCCAACTGAGTTCATATACCCGAATGCCGTGCTGTGGTCTAGTGGTAAGGGCACACTGAGAGCAAATCGGTGGATCCGTGGTTCAACTCCCGGCGGCACACCCTTATATCTTTTTTCGGGTACATGAAGTAATATCTAATTATATAAATCTCCGTTTCGCGGCTTACCTACGCGATGTATATAATATCTTAAATATTATATATAATTTCTTATTTATAAATTAGTTAAAATTGAGGTCGTCTCAACTATGCCAACTGGATTGCACCAGGTTGACGGAGGAATTTGTGGCGCCAAATCCGGGTCCAATCCTCCCGATGCACATAGGAGTATTTGAAGTAAAAACCCGATCAAAATAGAAAAACTCAAAATTGATGCTTCTTTATCTACTATAACCGGTTTATTGGAATCAAGGACGGATCCAGAGGTGTTTCTCGGGAGGGGGGGGGGGTAATCTGGTGTGACTGGTCGCACAACACAATTTTTTCTTAATTTCGGAAAATTTAAAGGCGCATTCTGGCCAATTATTTATTATTTTCCTTATATAAGAATATAAATACGAGTACAAATAAAATTTTTAAGTATTAATTTTTAAAATTTTACATTAAAAATAAATTTTTTTTCGAAAAAAAGTATTTTTTTTTCAAATCTCGTGGAGGGGGTTATTACCCCCTTTACACCCCCCCCAACCCTTCCGGTTCGGCTACCTGGTCATAACATCACTCGGAACCCAGTCATTGTGTCAACTGCTTGTCTTGGTTCTAGGCGCTCTCATTTTCGTTAGTCAGTTTTTTGTGCAAAATGTCTTCATGCGGCGGTCAACAGAAAAAAAAACGACTTGAATGTGGAAATTGAAGGTATGCTCTCTATATTACAGTATATTTGATTCAGTTTAAACGTAATTATCACTGTTTTTTATAAATATCAAAAGTCGCTTTTTTGTACGTTTTTTTTTAAGAAAATTTCAGACAAATTAGTGTTTTTGTTTATGTGTCGCGGCTTGTCGCCTCAAACTTTTTATCTGGGCATAAAGTTTAGTCCTTTAGGATGTAGAAACAAGAAAAATATATCCCCCCATCTCACCCCATATTTTCTTATAGTATTTTTACGTGAACGAGGGACTCCGTTCTTCGGGAGGACATGAAGTTAGTTGAATGAGTCTTTCTTCCATCAAATTCATTTTTTCTTCTATTTTTTTTTCCTTTGAACTCTTTCAAAATATCATAGAACTCCATTCTGGTAATTTTTTTAACTCTTCCCAAAGGATCTATAACAAAAGAAAACTAAAATTATACTAAATCGATTTAATGAATTTCTGTTCCCTCGTTCACTTTAAAGTCTAATAAAAAAATATGGGGTGAGTCGGGGTGAAATGTTTTTCTTGTTTCTACATCCTAAAAGACTAAACTTTATGCCCATATAAAAAGTTTGAGGCGACAAGCCGCGACACATAAACAAAAACACTAATTTGTCTGAAATTTTCTTTAAAAAAATGTTCAAAAAAAGCGACTTTTGATATTTATAAAAAACAGTGATAATTACGTTCAAACTGAATCAAATATACTGTAATATAGAGAGCTTACCTTCAATTTCCACATTCAAGTCGTTTTTTTTTCTGTTGACCGCCGCATGAAGACATTTTGCACAAAAAACTGAGTAACGAAAATGAGAGCGCCTAAAAACAAGGCAAGCAGTTAAAACAATGACTGACTTCCGACTGACATTGTGACCAGATAGCCGAACCAGAAGGGTCGGGAGGGGCTGGATTCCAATAAGCCGGTTATAGTAGATGAAGAAACATCCATTTTGGGTAGCATTAGGTGAACTTTGAGTTTTTCTATTTTGATCGGGTTTTTACGTCAAATACCCCTATGTGCGATGGCTAAATTTGCTTTCCAACTGAGTTCATATACCCGAATGCCGTGCTGTGGTCTAGTGGTAAGGGCACACTGAGCGCAAATCGGTGGATCCGTGGTTCAACTCCCGGCGGCACACCCTTATATCTTTTTTCGGGTATATGAAGTAATATCTAATTATATAAATCAGTAGCGTAGCCAGGATTTCTGCTTGCGGGGGGCCCAAAAGTTTTAAGAACCCCCCCCCTTCTCCAAGAAACTCAAGTGGAGAAATTTTTTTTATATAATATAATAATTATAAATAAATATAATTTTTTTTTCTTGAAATAAAAATTATTTTAATACAAAATTCATAAATATTAGAGATTTTTTCAACTATTTCTAAGTTTTTTGTTATTAGATTTACGGAGGAATTTATGAGGGTTCATAAAATAATTATGGCTAAAAAAAAAAAAAAAATCATTAGGGAAAACAATAGGTATTTTTTTGTTTTGGAGAAGGCTTTGGGGGGGGGCCCGGCCCCCTGAGGCTCCCCTTCCTGGGTACAGAATCCACTGATATAAATCTCCGTTTCGCGGCTTACCTACGCGATGTATATAATATCTTAAATATTATATATAATTTCTTATTTATATTTTTTATTTTTTAATTAATTTGTTTTATGAGTTTTTTTTTTTAACTTTGCCCATCAACCGTATGTTGGGCAGGTTAAGTTAATGTAATTGTAAAAAAATCGAAATTTTTCTGAAGCTGCCAAAATGCTTTTTGAGGTCCCCTGAATCCATATTTGATGTGTATTTATATTCTGGCAAACAAGTACAGAATGCGCTTTTAATTTACCGAAATTTAAAAAAAATAGTGTGCTGTGCGAGTCACACCAGATTACCCCTCCCCCCCCCGAGAAACACCTCTGGATCCGCCCTTGTGTCTGTGTGTCTGGTAATTTTTTCGCCAACGAAAACTCAAAAACTATTTGTTCAAATTGTTTTGAAATTTTGCACACAAACCAAGGGGTAGATGCCAAGAACTGAAAAGTTTTTGGTAAACATTGGACCATTAGAGGGAGGGGGGACCAATATTTTTTTTTATATATTCAGAAACTAGACTTTCTTCCTTGGTGGGGGGGGGGGGCTCTAGAGGGGGACCAATATTTTTTTCTTACATAAACTATAATTTTTTTTATATATTAAGAAACTAGACTTTCTGCCGAGTAAAATTATGTATAATATGTAAAACATCGGACCATTAGGGGGGCAATATTTTTTTTTTGTTGAAAAGTGAGTAGGCAAAGTTGTGCGCTCGGCTTAGCCCGACCCTTTATTAATTATGGTAACTATAAAACAACATTTAAACATTTTATCAATACTTTTTAGCTTATTGTTCAGTTTCCATGTGTAAATAACCAAATGAGCAGTGGCGTCATTTGGAGGGGGGGGCAGGGGGTCATTTGCTCCCCCCCCCCCAAATAACACCACTGCCCATTTGGTTATTTATACAAGGGCTCTGACTTTTATAAAATTTTATATTATTCTAGATAAAATCTTTCAAAATACGTATATCTACGAGTATATAAACTGTAGAGAATTAAACAATTAAATTAAATATCTTTTGGCCCAATTAGAGTACATATTTGTAAGTAAATTTTAAGAAAAAAAATGTTTCCCCCCCCAAGAAAAAAATTTGCCCCTCCCAAGAAAAAGTTGAAATGACGCCACTGCAAATGGGGGCCCGCTTTTGGTCACTTTCCATTACCGGTATCTTTTTTTGTTATATTGTCTATAAAATTTAAGAAAATATTTTGTTTATATATACCGGTATCAAGGCCGTAGCTAGGGGATTGATCCCCCCCCCCCCCGAAATAAAAAAAAGATATTTATTTTAGTGTGCCCGTCTTACTTTGTTGTTATACTCAACATAATAGTTAATCAATCACTACAAACAAAATTCTGGTAATGGTTTTCTAATAAATATATATGATAAGTAACACCATTTTATTTATTTTATTAAAACGATTTTATGTTTTTCTACTGTTCCACCAAATCAAACCCCCCCCCCCCCCCCCCCGAAATTATTTTCTGGCTACGGCCCTGACCGGTATTATATGTTAAGAAATATTATGACCGACTGTAGTGAAACAATAGTCGAAAATCGAAATTTCGCGCTAGTTTGACTTGGCAAAATGGCTAATATTCTCCAAATCACATGACATTGATTTCTTTTCAGATTCTCAAATACATTCTTCTCAATGATCAATGTTTGCCAATAAATAATTGTATTCCTGTTTGCAAAAAATTTGTCAAATTTTAAAGAAAAAAAATATTAAATTCAAATATTCAATAAATTCTTAATAAAAACGAGAAGCAGGCGATGAAGGCATAGAATATTGATTCCCAGGGTCTTTCTTCTTTCTCTCTCTCATTTTCTACCATACTTAAAATTTATGACTTTCTTTTAAGGAATGGAATTTAATATCATCCAATAAAATTCACCAGCAAATAGTCATTGAATTTTAATTAATTTTTTATCCACATGTTGAATTTGATTAGGACTAATTTCCTAATTGAAAAATGTTTGGAACTATATTTAACTATTTTTATCCTACTATCTTTTTATGTTTAACCTAAATCTATTCTTTAGTAAGAAGTTTCCAAGTTAATGATTTAGCTATTAATTTTTTAATAGCTTTTCTTGAACTGGATTGTCTTTTACAGGCTAATCTTAACCAGCGCCTCTGGCTTCGAACGACCACCTCGAGCCATGTTTCATTCGGCGCAAATTTTCGCCTTCCTCGCGGCACTCTCCGTGATGGGAGCTCTGGTTCCGCCCCCGCCGCCAGGCCTAGCACTTGTCGACGGTGCTGGGGGTGGCGACGGGGGCGGCCCTGGGGGTCCTGATCCTGGAGTTATTGGCGGGGACGGAGATAGTCTCCGGGGGCCATCGATGCCGTCACTCGACGACAACGTGAACTCCAGGCCATGTATGGACCAGCTGCAGCAGGCCTTCCTCCTGGACCTCCACCACCACCATCACCACCAGAATATCGAACAGCTGAAACCCTCGCCTTCCTCAATGGAGAACCACCCAACATGGATGGTCAACCAGAGAACATCGGGTAAATCTTGATTTTTTCTTCTTTATGGGTGATAATTTTTGGGTATGCATTTATTAATACTTAGAGAGGCACCGAAGACTTTATCTAAATAAAATATATTTGATAATGATTGACTTCAATTTGAATATTTAAAATCCAATTTCATTCACTATTACTAGGTCTATCATAAAACTCAATGTTTTCTTATTAATTAATTCAACTAAATAATATTTCTGATTCCATTACTCCCTTTGTTCTTTCAGGTATGGCTTTCAGAAAGGGTTTGGTTTATCCGGATCCGGACCCGGATATCTGGATAACAAAGCATTAGAACGCCTCGTGCTGGATTACCTCGAGGACCGCGAGAACGATCCGAGGGCAGGACCTTACATCCTGGACAACAAGAGATCCTGGTTCCGGGAGAGAGGTGGTGGAGGCGAGGGTTTAACACCAGCGGAAATTGCTAGGGCTAGGTTTGGTCGAATGGAGGCGGCCAAGCGGGCATCCAGGAACGAACTCATCAGGAAGGTAAGCCATTTTGCATTAAGTGAATTGAATGCAACTTTTCAACTTAATATTCAGAAGGAAATTATTGATATATTTAGAAATTAAAATTGTATTTAGCTATATGCATTCTTTACATTTTTTTAAATTAAATATTTCCAAATATTTTTTACTTTTTATTTTACCAATCTTTATTTACCTCTCTCGTCATTTATTGTTGCTCTGAATCTTCATTAATAATCGTTTTTGAAGTTTCATAAAAAAAAAATTAATAAGACTCTTTCTTCCCCTTCAGAACGAAGAATATGACCCAGAATCAGATCGAGAATATCTAGATCTTCTTGCTCGATTATGGGAGAGATATCGAGCTTCCAACCCTGGAACCACCGTCGAGAATAGCGATGCCTCTGAACTACTCGAATATTTGTCAGGAATGGACCCTGACTCCGACGGCGATGCTGGTTACAAAGATAAACGACAATATGGTACTGGATATGACTTCTTCAATAACGGTCCCATGCTTGGCTTCAGGAAACGCAACCGAAGGTAACATATTTTCAGGAAGGGCTATTTTTTTGTTATTTTACTCGTATTGTTGGCGAATGTGTGTATATTTCTTTTTGTCCTCTTTTCATTCATACTTTACCAAAAAAAATTTAAAATACTATTTTTAATAGTTAATCAAATTTATTCCCAACGATTTTCTTGATAAATTTCATTGCTAATGTTATTCAAACCCATTACTTACTGAACTTCTAAATATTTTGATCTATTTCTTTGCAGATATTTTACTTAATGGTATCCTATGAGATTAAAAAAAGAATATAGGCTATATCCTCACATTTATAATTAAAATTTTCAACAAGTGAGGAAATAATCATTTGAAATAAATAAATTAATTATGGGTAATTTAGAAAAACACTTTAAAAATTATACAGGTATATTTTAAATTATTTATAAATTAAAACCAAAGATAAAATTTTGCTTTTCTTAATGTTAAATACTAACAAATCCTTTTCAGACACCATTATTTTTTAAATAATTCATTTGATAATGATAATTACTGATTTCTAAAGCTTTATTTAATTACTTATTAAGTAATTGATTAAAAATATATCAAAAAATTATTTGTAAATTGTAAATATGTTTTTACTACTAATAATTTGTATCTTTGTTATTAATTTAAACTTCTACTTACATACAGAGGGCAAATAAGACACCATAATATATTTAAAAATTTCTTAATTACTTTAATAATAATTTAAATCCTCTGAATGCATGATAGATTGGAACATCCGAGCGGACTCTATCCCATCAACCCTGAAATTATAGAAGCCTTAAGGGAGGAAGACATGCCAATGGATGAAGAAGATATGGAAGAACTTCGTGCCATCATTGGATCCGAACTTGCAGCTTCTGCACGTCAACATCACCGGTATTTATTTGTTTTAAAATTTGGATTAAAATTTAATTGATATTTTTGATCTTAAAAGGGCTTATTTAATGAAAAATTTTTTTCTATCTTGAAGAGAAATTGCTTATTGAATTTTGCAATTGCAAATTGAATTTTTTTGTTAAAGTTTATTATAATATATTTTGGAAGAGACTGTTGGTAATGTGAATATATTAATTCTTATCACTCTGCTTTTTTTTTTTTTTTTTTTTTTTTTTAGTGAACGTGAAATGAAAAACTCTGAACTGGCAGGAATGTTAAAACGTAAACGTTATCCTGTTTCGAAGCGTAGCCCACCGCCTTCAGCAAGTAACCCATACAAGAAGAATCAAGATTCGGTGGCTAAAGAACTTGAAAATATATTCAATCCATCTAAGGTAAGCAATTTTATTATTATTATTATTATCAGTAAAAGTATGTATAATTTAGATATTTAATTTTCAACACGAATTACGCAAAACTAAGTGTAATGAGAGAGCCTTTTATTTTATTTTTTCCCCTTCTTGCTTATTTGAACCTATTTTACGTATATTTACATAAATTTTTAAAATAATTCAAAACATTATGCAGAAGAAAACGTTCAAGTAAAGCAAATCCTTTGGCAACTGCGTAAATCCCGTATTCGCGGACTTTGCGTCTAGCCATGGGGGCTTATATTTTTATGAAAGTCAATTAAGGGGTTTGGCCCTCCTAGACCCCCCTCCCCCGACTCTGGCTCGGGCCCGCCTGCGGCAGACGCTTACCTTTACTTTCCTATATTGGTTCCTTTTTATGTATCGTAATAGGAATAATAAAATAATGTATTAATAGCATAATTTAGTAAAAAGATATGTGTAAAGTTTTTTCTTAAGTTGTTTATGTGATGCTTTTTGTCAAATTTTATGCCTATTAAACAATATTTTATTCGATATTTTTCTGCTTTTTTAAGCTGTTTTTTTTCCCATATTTTTGTGCTTTTTTGTCCGGTCTTTACTAATGACTAAAAATTATGTATTTTCTCTCTGCCAAGATAGACTATTCATTTATTAATTATCCCCTAAATATATAAAATCAATATATTTTTTTTTAATTTATTATTTTTTTTTTATATTATGAAAAGTTATTTTGATTTGCATTCATCAAAATAATATGTCTCAAAACCTGTCATTTCCTGTTAAAAGACACGCCCAAGTCTTAATTCTTAATTTTCTTTTTCTTTATTGTATTGTCGTACTGGTATTTTTTTTTTTTTTTTTTAATCTCTAATAAAATTTTAAAAATTAATACTTACAAATTTGATTTGTATATATATTCTGGTAAACAAATACAGAATGCACTTTTAAATTACCGGCACACCAGATCATCTTCCCCCCCCCCCCCCCCCCCCCCACGAGAAACTCCTCTGGATCCGCTCTTGATTCATTCGCATTTTGATTTTGACATTACAAATTTACTTAATAATACAGAACTATTTTGGATTCTGGCCAATTGTTATTTTTGCCGAATGTGTGATTAAATATACAAATTAAAAAATTATAACTAGAAAGGTTTGACATAAAAAAAAAATTACAGAATTACTTTACATAAAAAGTGAGAATTCATTTATTTTACTCTTACTCTCCTCTGACCCCTGAAAATGAATGGATCCGGGTATTGATCCCCCCGTAACTGGCTGGCTGCTTGTGTCCCGGCGGCGGAGTTAATGGTTCAACTAATCAACTTAGGAATTGGTTTTTTTTTTTTTACCACCAAATCAGTAAATGACATCTCTTTGCTCTAATATAATAAATTATACTATTCTACACTGTAATAAGAAACAATTAAAAGAAAAAAGTTTTAAACTTAAAAATTATTAAATGATTTAAGTTTTGACGATTGTTATTTTTAGCAATAAAATACATTTTTAGCCTTAATCGGGGTTTATTTTAGTTGGTAATTAATAACACAAATTAACTACAAACATTACAACGTTTCGGCCACTTTCTTTGTACATCAGTAGATCATCAATAGATGTACATCAACTGATGACGAACGACTGCTGACTTTGTTTTAATACTCTTACTGCGAAAATGGCGCTAATTTCTATGTCCAGTGCCCATGCCCACCCGAGTAGTGGAGAGCCCTTCAAATGAATGAATCCATAATTTTTCCTTGAAATCTGAATGATCTTTAATATAGAACCATCTTGGAGCAATAGGACAATTTAGTAATGAACGTGGGTATTATCCCTGGTACAGAATTTATATTTTTAATAAATAATTAATAACAAATTAAGTTGTATGCTGGGTATGTGAGATTGGAGTTGGGAGGAATAAAACCAGCGTTGTCGAACACCTTTACACTTTTATTCAAGCAGACGTTTCGGTAACTATAACGTCTGCTTGAATAAAAGTGTAAAGGTGTTCGGCAACGCTGGTTTTATTCCTCCCAACTCCAATTAATAACAAATATGGTCTATAATTAAAAACTACCATAATAGCAAGAATATAATTTTTCTTACAAATTTTGTTATTTGATAGGTAAACATTTTGTTATTTGATAGGTAAACAATGCCTCAAAGCCGTTGACGTCGTCTTCTTCAACCACGCCGGCACCTTCAACGAGCACTCCGGCTGCTTCGGCCCCAACTCAGGCTCATTCACACCAGCAGTCGACGGCAACCACCACAGCTACGGAGCCCAACGAAGAACAGCCCCTGAGCCTCCCGCTTGGATCCGGTTAGCCTCTTTTTATGCAGGGTCTTCTCAAAGGGTCGCACTCGTACCATCTCGACAATTCTTTTCTCTTTAGACATCAATAAATGAAATTGTCTCAATTCTCTTTTTTAATTAAATTTTTTACAATTTTATATTTACTCTTAGGCACATATACTCGTAAAATATTAGTATCTTTAAATATAAATATATCAGAATTAAAAAAAAACGGCTAGGAATAACATCTCCTCAATAGATAATCTTCAATATACTTTTTGAAAATATCTATTAAGAATTTAAACATTTAAAAATCTTAAGATCATCTCATTTTATATTTTCATTACTTCTCATTCTTTATTATATTTTATGAATACTCTATTATTCTAATTACACTAATACAGTATTATGATTATTCCAATATAATGTAGAGTGAATATAAATAAAGAGGGAAAAATAAAGGCCTATTAAATTCCTTCCTTAGATGATTTCAAATATAGGATATATATTGTTAATTATATTTTTTATTTTTTTGACAATCAAGAGAAGAAATTAAAAAGCTATAATGTGATAGAAAATATTAAGACGAAATATATTTACAGTTTTTGAATTAATATAACAACTTAATTAATTAAACTAATTTATTTTTTAATTTTTATACATTAAATGAAAAGGCAAAATTGATTAGTGAGACACTATAATGATCTTTTAAAATTAGGGTATTTACGACAAATTTAATACGATATTAATTTATTTTTATTGCAATATTATTTTATAAAATAAATTTTTTCAGTTAATATCACCTTTGTCTATGTGAATGGGTAATTTTTTTTGCAGTGGTGAAGATTGAAGTTAGTCGTTTTAAAAAAAAATTTTCAAAAATGCTTTGTAAAAAAAAATAAGAAGAAAATCTCCTCTTAAAATTGTTCTCTAGCTCTGTCCCTGATTTATGGTCACCTGCAAACTTAACTCCATTAACTCATCTTACTAGTTTAAGTGCAATTGGTATTCACATGGCACCCGTAATGAGACTCATTTCCTTTAACAGAGCCATAGATAAGTTTTTTAGAGAGGAGATGGGGGGGGGGGGGGAGAATTCCAACAAAATTTAGCCAATTGCTAGATTGAGACAGTAATTAGAACGAATGGCAGCCCTTTTTTTCTCTTAACCTTCCGTTAGTAGTACCTAAAAACTCGTAAGATGTCTGACATACAATGCAATTTTTAGGAAACTAGAATTTCAAAAAATATTACGATTATATGAAAATATTTATTAAACAACATAATCTTCACAAATATTTTTGCTATGCTCAAGACACAAAATTTTTTTTACATTTTATGCAAGAATATTTTGTGAGGGGAGATTTTTTTGATTGTAGCTCGTTCTACACCTTTTTCTTTTATTTAAATTTTCATTGCCAGGAGACACAAGGGCCCTGTCAATTACTTGTGTTTTTTACAAAACTTATTAGAAGGATCGCGTGAATCTGTGAGATACAAATCGTTATTATTTCAGAAGTACTTTCTTATACAAACCAAGTTAATGCACTGTCAAAAAGAGTCTCTTGAGCGAGAAGGATTTGAGTCGGTGGGTGTTGTGGGAACTTAAACTAGAGTGCCGTGAAACACAAATTCTTCATGTATCTACGAAATCGGAAGGTTAAATCAGGTTGAGTTAATTCAGTTAAGTTTGTAACTAACCAAAAATCAGGGACAGAGCTAGAAAACAATTTTGAGAGGTAATTTTATTTTTTATTTATACAAAGCATATCATCAAATAGACAAAGCTGAAACTCTGTGAAAAATATAATCTTTCATAAAGTAAATATTGCTATAAAAAATTTAAAATTTGATTCACGTAAATTTAATTTAAAAATATATTGGATTTATTATAAAACAAAAAAGTATGGTACGCAAACGATCCAATTGAGATGCCCTGTTTATTCAACAACTCGAATTACTCAAGTTGTTCAGTAATTGCTTGTGATCAATATTATTATTAGTTTTGATTAGATTGAGTACCAGGGATGTCAAACTCAATCATTTAGCAAAAATCCTTTCTCTCTATTTTGATGGAAAAAAATGACTTAGTAGCCTTAACGTGACAAGAAATTTCTCAAGTATTAAAAAAAATATATATACTGTAGTTTCTTTGTGCTAATAATTATTATAAAGTGTTTGCAAAAAATCTAGATTGTTAATTAGAAAAAATTCCTTCAATATATTTATAATAATGTGAATAAGGAATTGAAAAATTAATTAAATTTTAAAGGAAATACGCGATAAATAAAGATGAGATTATTTCCCAAGAGTTGATGTCTTAAGAGATTGGTTCTTTCAATTAAGACATATATTATAATTGAATTAAGACGCAATTTTATATAAAAAGTAAACGATGCCAAAATTTATCTAAAATTGAATGATTAAAAATATGAATATATATTTTTAAATAAATGTTATATTTCCATAGGGTTTCAATATTTCCTTTAAAGTTTGTTTTCAGATATTTATTGTTTTTTTTTCCTTGAATATTATTATAATAATAAATCATTTAGTAGAGAGAATTATTATAAAAATATTATAAAAAAATTTTGTTCTATTCAAATAATTAAATAATTAGCATATTAGAAATTAATAAAAATGTTGGAAAAAAATATAATTGAGTATTATTTAAGTAGTTGTTTATTTTGTCGTAGTGTCGTTATTTATTTATTTTGTATATTATGTTCTTAGTAGACGTTACTTAGCAAGTTCATTTCCAATAACAGCCGACCAGCCTATTGAAGTAAAGAAGAAAAGTATCAACTGGAGTGACTATTTTGGGTTAGATCGCCGTAAAAAAGCAGGGACTGCAATTGGAGGCCGACGATTTTTTAAAGATCATACGCATTTTATAAAACGCAAAGAAACTGATGAGATGACCGATGAAGAGGAGGCAAATGAAAAGGCAAGACTATGTTCTGACACTGCCTGAAATATCTGTTATCTTTTAGGACTGAATGATTATTGTTTTTATTGAGTGTGTGTATGTATGTATGTGTGTTATATGTGATTAATATCTGATAAGAATTGACTTCCCCAGATGATCGCAAAACTCGCAGCTGCTTATAGTCTAGACAAAATGCGCCAAGCTCTTCAAATGCAAAACCCTCAAGAAGGAATAAAACGAGTCGCAAATAAAAAAGAATTAGCAACTATGGAAGACAAAGACAGACATCATAGCTACATCTCACTTCCTGATGTTCCAGAAGGATATTTAGAACCTTTGTCAGAAGGATTAATGGGAGGACCAGTCCGAGGTAATTTTATATTAATTTAAACTCTATTGATTTCGATAAAATCTTCGGAATGTTGATTTTTGTTGGTTGGTCAAGTGTGTTTGTGCAAAGGAAGCAAATAAGAGCCCTGCACACAGTGCCGGATTTACACAACTAGAGGCCCTAGGCCAAATTACCTGTGCGGCCCCCTTCCTAACGGGGGGGGAGGGCGTCCGGAAAATTTTTTAAAACTAGGTACCAGAAGATTGATTTTAACGCTATTTCAGCCCTTAAAATGTGATGAAATTTTACATTTCTTTGTTACCAGAAAAAAATGGAATTTTCAAAATTTGATTTATTTTATATACTGACGTTTGCGGCCCCCTCTAGCCGGCGGCCCTAGGCCGCGGCCTGTCGGCCTAGTGGTAAATCCGGCACTGCCTGCACGGGCCGATTTTTTTTGTCCCGTACCGGCCCGTGTCCGTATTTTTTTTGACTTCCCGCCCGTACCCAGCCCGTAATTTTTTACCATTCTTCAGGCCCGCCCGAACCGGCCCGGAATTTTTTCAAACCCGCCCATACCCGCCCGAGATTTAGTGAATGAATGAACGAATGAATGTCTAGCAATTTTTAAATAAAATTTCATTTGCATTTCTTCCTTACTGCAAGATCTACTCAACCATCCATCTCAGTCTAATTTATTTTTTAAGTTCCTCCAGGAAACTAATCGAATTCATTCATTTCAGGGGACGAAGAATGTCATGGGATTGATCAAATTCTTTCTGCTTGTTTTGAAACATCACGGCCTGAAGAATCTGAATTTTTCCTTCCACTTTGTCGTTTGCATCAACTTTGCTACCTCTGCGTAAGTCAATTAAAATTTTAATATTAATTTCTTTTATCTTTGGTAAAAGCTAACCAAAAAATCTTTAATTCATTAACTTATTATTAATGCAAATATAATTAGTATAATTTGTAACTAAAAAAGAAAAGCCAATTTGAAAATTTACATATAATATTTTGATCTTAACGTTTTGTGATCCAATTAATCTATGTTTAATTTAATTTAGTGTTTGTAATTTATTTTTCAAAAATATGAAATTGTTAATCCCTCTGTCCGGAAATGGTATATATTTTCGAAAAACATAAAATAAAACTAAAATCTCACATAAATCCCATCCTTTTATAATTACCAAATAATGTTGCAGAAGAAATCAGATTTGATACAATCAAAAAATATTAAAAAATCCCCTAGACCAAATTTAACTATATCTGAGATAACTCGATTAAGATCATCCCTACAGACAAAGGTAACGCCAATGTGAATTACAAACAAAAAATGGACAACATTTTAGTGTTCAACTTATGAAATACTGAAGAAAGATCCAAAGTATAAATTCAGTAGAAAAATAAAATCGTTAATTAAGAATCTACTCATTGATGAAAAAGAAAAAGCAAAATTAAAACCAAAAGATCTCCAGATTCCAAAAATGTTTTTGATATTCTTGATAATCTACAATTTTTTTTTAAATGTATACCATATTTCCGGACAGGAGTATTTACTTTCGTGATTAAATTCCGAGATATTGAGAAAAATTCACTAATATAGTGGTGCCCTCCTTCGTATCTTCATTATGTGTTCTTCGTTTGCTAGGGCCCTGCGATCGGCGCACCATCAAGCCGAGCTTGCGATGCGATGTTTGTAAAAGATGCTCGTGAATTATGCGCCCGTAGCTCTGGTTTGGATTCACCAATCCCCAATCTTGCCGGTGCTGCAGCTGCTGATCTTGCCTGTGAAAGAGCGGCCCGAAGACATCTTACTTGGATGAGAGAAGCAGGAAGAGAAGCAGCTGCAGTTCCTGGAAGAGATGCGTCCCGCGAATGTCATGCCGCACCATGTATGGCGCGTTTGCTGTTTGCGGCGCCAGCTAAGCGTTAAATTTTGGAGGAATCTATCCAAAAATTAACCCTTAACCACCTTTTTCCATCCACCCCAACCCTCTTAACCTCCCTCCATCATACTTATCGCTACTCACCTACATTCTCTTTGGCAAGAGCCTTTGTAACTCTTATAAAAATTCGAAAGTAAGCTTTCTATCTTATACGGATAGGAAGTTTTTAATTCATTTTTTATCAGATTAGATAGGATATCATATTTATTTGGATGGAAATTGTACTTTCGTAGAACAACGAATATGGAAGCCAAAGGCATATTGTAGGTGGGTGGTTATTTATGAGTCTGACCCTTCTTGATTGCCTCACGAGAGAGGTCATACTAAAATGGGTGAATTTGTATCGTTGTGTGTTAAATTCACTTAGATTATATTGCCGTTTAATTTATTTAAGAAAAAAAATGATTTCTTGTTTCCCCTAAATAAATGTATTGAGACCATGACCTCTTTTTTCTCCTAAATTCCTCTTTGTATTCTGGTCCTGAAAAACAAAACATCTTTTTTCAGAATAGATTGATTCTTATGAATCTTTCAGATCATCCAGAATGGAGACAAATAACATGCTTTTTCCTAAAATCAAATATTTTCACACAAAGATTTGTTCATAACTTTGTCTAACTTTAAATTCGAGGCTATTTATATATTGTAGTTATTAAGTTACCATTTCCTCGCTTTCAATGTTAACATTGCTTTAGATGTTAGATGTTTCATTAAATGTGCTTTAGTTATTAGAAAAAAAAAAAACTTATTCGGAAATCTTAATTGGTAACAGAAATATAATTTTAGCCCGAATGTAAAAACTCACGGATACAAAAAAGATCACGGCTTTTACAAACCGGGCTAGTGCTCCTTTTGTATAAATGTAGTTTCTTTAGACAGAGTTATCATGTTAGTTGTTCTTTTGATTTTTTGATTCAAGCATGAAATAAATAAAAGATTTTATTTGAAACTTGAAATCATTTTTTTTTAACGTTAGATTGAATTGAATTATTAGAACGTTTTATGTTTTTGGAATTAATAATTCCAAAATCATACAAACGCACTAGGCTATTTAAGATCTCGTTTAAGCCGTGGTTTAACTCAGGCTCATTATTGACTGGCGGGTTCTGAAGTTTATTGATTGTTTAGATTGTTGGAAAGATATTCAAGATCAAATACGCACAGTCAAGAGTTATTTTCAGGTGCTTGTGATTTTACTGAATGCTGAAGAAGAAAAGTTTTACAATCACGTTCGTTGGAACGCTGGACATTATTTGTGTTCGCGCTTTTCAAGGAGTCTGTCTCTCTAAATATACTCAAATAAACATTATATGATATATAATCTATGTAAACATAATATATTTATATTCTAATCTACTCATATAAATATATTATTATATCTATCCGCTTATTGCCGTGTTAAACCGATCGTGAATGTTAAACTAGTTAGTTAGCGTAGAAAATATTATACCCTTCTCTGATCCAAAGGAAAGACCTGATTTATCTCATGGGGACCTTTAATGTTTCCATTACTCGCCTAGATTGGTCACCGTCTGTTAAATCAGGAATGGCTCAGGGTAGGCAAAGTATTTGCTACATGTTTGGAATTATGTAATGAAAATGAGTGGTAATTAAGAAGTTGGATATTGTTTGTTGGATAAGAATTTGTACGGAAAAGAAATGCTGTTAAGTGAATTAAAATCGGAAACCAGTTCAATAAATGAGTCTTTTTTTAAGTTTGTAATACACAATAAATAATAAATGTATTAAGTGTTATAAAAACGTAGTATAATTAATTCGCTCTGGAATATCCACCATGGAATCGTCTGTGATATGCCGGAAGTAGGTTTCGGTTGGATAATAAGAAAATTTATTTAAAAAAAAAAAACATGAGATTTTATTAAAACATCATCATATCTAACGTAGCCCTTTATATATGTTTATATATATAAAGTTTGATGAGTTCTGTGATTTTTAGAATGAGATTTAATTTGAAAAGAACAAAGAAAAACAACACATATACCTCGATAGTTTTTAAGTAATAATAATAAAAAAAAAAAAAAAAAAATATCAGAGAGAGATTTAAAATTACATCATCCCAACAACAATCGAGAAGAATGTGATATATATATATATGTCTGCAAAGGGATAACGAATGTGATATTTAAAATAATAATAATAAACCTTTAGAAAGTAAGATTTTTTAGGCATATGGTTCGAAGTATTGACTATTCACTTCTTTCTTATTTTCATCTTTTAATTTGAGGCAAAGCGATCCAAGTAAGAATGGAGCGAGAGTCAAAATGGAATAAAAATAAATTGCTGTCCACACTGAATATTCCAGAGTTTATATCTCTATATATAATATATTGCTATAATTTTGATGTTGAATTTATCGATATATGTTTAGATGTCTATCTATTTTAGGGAAGAATCAATACCACTTTGGTTACCATCTTATTATTAAGTCCAAGCGTTGAAAGAACAGGTCTATCAATCACATTAAAACAAACATCGTTATCAAGATAACAATATTTTTTAAATATATATATATTGAGAAACCGCAACATCTGAAGATATATATATATATTAATATTAATATATTATAATTATTCTATTTACTAATATTTGGATAATGAATTTTTTCCCGTGGTCTTGGATCACTTTTGGGTGCGGGAAAACTCGCGTCGCGGTGGGGCATTAAAAAAAAAGGAGGTGAGCACCTCTTGAAATGCCACACTTAACGACAATAACATACATACATACTCTCAATTTAGTGTTCTATGTTCATTGTTCAACATATTTATCTCCTAGTTATTGAGTCGCTTTAGGTAAGTTCTTAAACACGTCTCTTTTTCTTAATATATTAAAAAAAAGAAAGGAAAGAAAGGAAATAATGCGGCGGCCGCGTATTATCGAAGCTGAAAAAGGCCTACTACTTTAAAAAAAATGTTTATGTGTTTTATGTATAGGATTAAGTTATTAATATATAATTAATTATATATAAATAAATTGAAACATTAATTATAGTCATATATATCTATTATATTTAATCAAGTTATTATCTGGAGTATTTATATATACATATATAAATATACTTAAATATATGCATATATATCTATGTCCATTATCATATTATGTGTTATTATCATCCCAATAAAATGTGAGTATCAAAATTGGCTTTTTTTTACATTAAAAAAATTAAAAGAATCCTTTTTAATTACCGTACCCTATATTATAGAATAATAAATATTGTTTATTTAAAAGTGCACGGAGAGGAGTTGCGAAAAATACATTTTTTTTTTTGTCTTTTTTTAAAGGTATTCTTCAAGAGGGTTTCGACTTTAGCGCACTCTTGAAAAAATTCAATGAAAATACAATAGCCTGAAGTATTAATCTGGTAAATTTTTATTTTATGACCATATAATATAACTTAATCAGTATTTCAAAGAGGGTCCCCTAAGTGAGACTTGAACTGCGGCTTAACGATCCCTTGTGGCCGGCAGGGGAGGGGAACTTAACTAGGGCGCCGTTAATTAGCATTCATATTTTACAATTTTTTTAGGAAATTTGAAAAAATATAATATAAATCTCCGTCCTGAGCTCTTTCTTAGATCCTGTAGGCCGCCAAAGTCAATGGCCAGAGGGGCCAAAGACTAGGCGGGGCGGAGGGGCGAGCGCCCCTCTTTAACCCCAGCTCCTGACGCTACTCTTCATTAACTTCTTCTTCTTCTTTCCTCGCCTTATTCCTGCGATGCGGGGTCGGCAGACCTCACTCTTTCCCTCCAACCCTATCATACGTTTTTACGACCGGAAGAAATAGGACAGGCCGGCCCATCGCACGGTCTGACGTCTGTTGAAAAGAGGAAGGAAGAGACAGACATTTAAAGAACTGAAGGACTGCCTGTCCCAGCTTGTGGTCGCCATCCACGTACCCACAAGATGTGGGCCTCTGAGCAAGCTACTCTTAATGAACATGTTCAAATAAACATTGCTCATTCTTTAGAATTTTAATTAAATATTTAATTACTAATATTCTTTTGTTTATTCAATTTAAGGTCTTTTTCGGCACCGGAGGCCATTTAGACCCCGTCCATATTTATTTCAATTGATTGGTTTCCAACCATATGTCCATCCTTTTTTTATATTTATTTAATATAAATTTTTTATAATAAGATTGCAATTAGAAGATTGTCTCTGGATCACATGTTTAAGTAAAGGACCGGAGAATAAAAGCCAGCATTTGATGGACTTCTCTCACATCATCTTTAATTAGAAGATATTTCGACCGGCATCACGTCTGGCCATCATCAGTTCAAAAAAATTATTTGGTTGAGGGCCTGTGTCATACAGTGTGTAGGAATTATTTTAAAATTTTAGGCTGTAGACTTTAAATTAGATTTAGAAGACGTAGTAGCCAAGGATTCCTTGGCCGTCTCCTATATCCAATTTATAATTTTATTTATTAATTCAATAAAAACTATAAACGCATTGCAATCAAACAACATTTTGCTTTCTAAACTGACTCATTCAATTTCTTCTTTAATTGTTGCTCTTACTCTAAAGTGGCCATACTGAGTTCTTGGGATCTGACTTAAAGCCATCCTTTCAAATAACTAATTGTTTTTAACAAAAAGAGAGGTTTAAGAAAAAAATTGGTATTTAATCAATGGATATTTAAAATAAATATATCATTGCATTCCTTATTTTGAATCACTTTTTATTAATAAATTATCATTGAGTATCAACTAAAAGAGATAACGCTTATCTCATTGCGAAATCGATCTCTTATATTGCTTGGGAGTCAGTTGCCTTTTTTCTCAGGCATTGTAAACTACATATGTATGTATTTTCATGTTTCTCAACCAAATGGATACCAGATATATTGGAGAAGAGCAGCCTACTTCCATTCACGATTCAAATCTTCTCAATTTACATAGCCGCACTAGCTCCGGTATTCTTTTTTTATATTTTATATTCATTAAAAAAAAAAAAAAACTTATCAAGCTATCTACTTTAATAATTAATGAGCAAAGTCAAAAATAAAGATAATTTTTTCTGAATCTGAGGCCGTTTAAACTAGTGTTTCCAAACACTATGCTGTGCTATGACCTACCCAAACCTTTCTAAAATTCTTATGTCCCCCCCCCCCCCTTACCCCTCTAACATATACATAATTTTTAATATATACAAAATGAATATGAAATGTTCACAAAAAATCTCTAAGAAATGATTGAGCAAACAAAGGACAATAAGTAATTTCAAATTGCCTCCTTAACAATCGAATCGCCACTCTGTGGGTCGTGTGCCCAACTTTGGAAACATTGGATTAGACCAACTGAACCAACTATTCCTAAAATAAGATACGAGACTTCTACTTTGTTAAGAAAAATCTTTTTAATTTGGAATATATGGATCATTTTTATTAATATAGTCTATTATTTTAATATTCTACAATTCTGTCTAAAATTTAATAAACTGGCCAGTCAGGTAATTATCAGTTGCCCAATTTATAAGTGCATTTTCATTACATTTTGATTTATTTTCCTATATTTTAACAAACAAACTTGTTATTGAGTACATTTTGTGCCTTCAAATAAAATAAAACAATGATTGAGGACAGGGAGGGGGGAGCAAATTTTTTTGTACAGGGCTTCAAAAGGGTTAGGTAGAATTTCTTCTGCTCTCTGTGCTTGTCTTCAGAGACCCCTAATCAAGTATCATGACTTCCTTCAAATCTACCTTTCTTTAAAAATAAATTTGCTTCGCAAGCATCCGAGTCAAGATCAAAGAATTTTTTATATCTATTATCATTTTCTCGAACCTCTTTTTCTTTTCTTAAGATGCTTTTGCACATATTCCAGTTGTCCAATATTTTCTTTCAAATTTTTTCTCCTTATTATATATTAAAATTCCCTTCTATCAATTCTATTGCTCCAAAAACATATTTTTATGATAATAAATATTTTAAGGTATTCTCCTTTGCTTCTGATAAAATAATTCATTATCTTAAGAGAGGCTCTTTAATATTAGTGAATTTCAGAATTGTTTTTAACAAAAAAAAGTATATTAAATCAATAAGTAAACAAAAAAAATAAATGATAAATTATTAGTGAAATCTTGATAAGTAGTCATAGATTATGAATTCAGATATTATTTATCTTTTATTTTTTATATAAATGTTCAGAAAAAGTGAAGAAAAGAGACCAAGAATTATTTATTTAACAACCCCTCCCCGAATCCCGACTTCACTTTTCTTGGAAATTTGTTGGAGATCCGAAAATTTTTTTTTTTTTTATATACTATACTTTCTATTTGTATTAAAAAGGCAAACTTTACGAAATGATATATTTTCTAAGTTTATATTAATTTTTTATTTATGATAGTTTTTATTAATATAATCTTTTATCTTTTTTTAATAGATTCTCAAAATGATCAGACAGAAGCCCATGCTGAAACCAGTGCCATTACAATACAGCCGACCTTAGCTGGTATTTATTTTTAAAGCAATTTCATTTCATTTTTATTTGTTTTTTATCTATTTAAAGATATTATTATTTGCATTATAAGCACTTAGAGGCACTAGAACTAAAAAATCTGGTGTGACTGGTCGCACCAGATTTTTTGTGTCGGCATATATTTAGTTTCCGCTGATATATTAGAATTCAAGATGTAAAATTTATTAGTATAGAAAAATATTTATATTTTGTTACCATGGCAAACATTTCTTCTATCCTTCCTATGAAGTACAAGAGTAAAGTGGTCTTCAGAAGATTTCAATGGCAAAATGAGAATATACATTTTAAAGAACATCTAAAAAATAATTGATTTTTGAATTTTAATCAAAATCTTTTTATCGGATTTTGAGAAAATCGAAAAAAACTGAAAAACTACATCAGTAAAGTACTAGTACTTTTTGGCGGATTTTGATCAAAAGCTTATTTTCACTCCCTAGGCGGGTGTTTAACTTAAGTATAAAATTTCAACCTCCTAGCTCTATTCCTTCATGCTTTAAATTGAATGCAGACACACAGACCATGTCGCGAAAACCACTTTTTTGGATTCAGGGGACCTCAAAACAAGTATATTCATCAAAATCTCGACATCGAATACTTTCTCTCTCTCTCTCTCTCTCATATATATATATATATATATATATGTTCTGGAAGGTTTCCGCGACCGGCCTGGGGAGTAGGCAGGTTGAGACCCCGGGAACCAAGAGCTAACACCCCGACTTGGGGAGTAGGCAGATTGAGGCCCCAAAGTCCAAACACAAACCCGATTACACAGAACCAACCACTGTCCATTCCTCAGAGACAAACCCAGACCTCTGAGGCATCCACCAAACACACCACCAATACACAGACTTGGGGAGTAGGCAGTTTGAGGCCCCGTAGTCAACCTAAACCGAACACAAATACACACAACAAACCTTCCTCCAGCTCTCAGAGACCAATCCACGCCTCTGAGTCATCCACCAAATTGACCTGGGGACCAGGAAGACTGCGACCCCGTAAACAACCCCCTCCACCATTACCTCCTAACTTCCTTCTCTCTTGAAAATGTAAAAGGAGAGCCGAAACGTCGAGTAAATCTCAGCACCCCACGCGACTTAACCCGAGAAAACTTATCTTTGCATATATATACCGTATATCCTTCATTTCGATGAAAAATTGACTTTTACTTAAAATATTAATAAAAAAATTTTAATTTTTCAGAGGGAGGTAGAAGACCAGTTCCAATTGCAACATGTGAGTAAATATACTGTTTATCTTGTAATACCAAATTTATATGAACCTTAATTATTTATTGTTTCTTCTTAGCTAGCTGGAATTGGAATAGTGATACACAAATTCTTCCATTTTCTGGGGTTGATTTTCTTAAAAATATCCCTGAAGTTGTAATACAGCAAATAGTTGAAATTAATGACAGTAAGTTTTATCATTTTTTTTTTTAAATTATATTATCCTAAACAAAAGGAGTTTTTAAAAATTGCACTTTTTATATTATACTCTCGCTGATCGAACATCACTTTCTATCTTAGCTTTTTTAAAAAGGTTCTGGATGAAGAAATGAATTCTTAATTAAAATTGGTGTTTTAGGAGTTTATTTCTTGGTTAAGGAATACGGATAGTAGATACTTTTACCGTTAATTTACATATATTTACATACTGTCCAAACCTTGCATACTATCCGAATTCCTTGTCCAAAAAATAAACTAAAAAAAACACCAATTTTAATATTATCATTGGACTGCATCCACCATCATAAAAATAAAACTCCATTCTTGTTGTCAAATCTAATAGGAATTTTGACTTAACTTGTAATTGTTGTTACAGTTTTATCCCATGTGGAAGCGGAAAATAAATACATTGTGAAAGTCCCTGGAGGGGATACTTTGTTCATGGCTAAAGAAAGTAGTCATTGGATGCAGAGGGCCGTATTTGGCTCTTCTCGAGGATTTAGTATGTGCCTTTTGGATCCAACTCAACAAGTTGCTTTTAATTTCGAAAGAACTTCTGCCCCAGTTGTCTGTTGCTGCTCATGTTTATTACAGGTACAAATAAGTATTTTTTTCCTTTGCGGCTGCTTAGACCATTTCACTAATATACAATTTGTAATTATACTGATACTAACTACCTTGGGTGTTCATGTGCTTGATTGTCTGGGCCACCCATCCCCATCCTAGATTTAGCCTTTGCTTAACAGCAACAATCTTGGTGACTGTTACTCTCTGACCAGGCCTCTCGGCTGTTAGGAAGTTGTCAGAAAACATGTTTTCTAAAATTAATTATTCCGACTTTACAAACATTTGAAACTCAATGATATAGTTATGTAAACAGGCCAAAATCAATTTTGACCATTTTCGCCATATGTTATAGATTAGCAATTTTTTTTTTTTTAACACTCACACTTTTTTCCCATTTGGTATCCAAATGGCTTAAATAAAATCATCGGATTGCCTGGGATCCGAACCCGTTCCGTTTCGTTTTTTAGTCATTTCAAGCTGACGCTTCGGTCAGATATACGACCATCCTCAGGGCTGAAGCGTGTCAACAAAATTCTTCAAAAAGTCGAGTTGCGCAATTTTGAGGAATTTTGTTGACATGCTTCAGCCCTGAGGATGGTCGTATACCTGACAGAAACGTCTGCTTGAAATGACTAATAAAAGAAGCTGTAATCGCTCTTTTCTTGATTCCTTACTAACTACTACTAAATATATTATAGTAGTTTATTTATTTGATATTATTAAACTAATATAATAACTCTATTTACAGAATTTAAAGGTATTTCACCCAAGTGGTGTGCTGATGGGTCAGATTACTCAAGAATGCGCCTGGTCGCCTCCACGGTTCACGATAAGAGATTTAGCTGGAAATCTTGTCTATCGCGTAGTGGGTCCAGATTCCAATGTGTGCACAGCTTATGCTGAAAAAACTTTTTCCGTAAGATTTTTATATTTTCAGGGGTTGTCCACATATTTCTTAACGCTTTTTTTGACGATTTTCTAGACCCCCCTCCTCCTGTCACAGTTAGTCACAAACCCCCTACAAATATTATTCCACAACATAGAACTAACCCCCCTCCTCCAAATAAAATTTCTTATACAAAATTCGTATCATTTTACCTTTTATTTTTTTTATTTTATTTTTTTTTTTTAATTAAATTTTCCCTCGTGACTCAAATAATCACTGCATTTTTCCCTGTTGTAAAAATAATTATTCGACCTTTTTTTTTTTTTTTTTTTTTTCAAAAAATTTTACTTTATACATTTATTATGTTTTGTTTCAGGTTTATGGTTCAGATGGTCTTCATGAGTTATGCCATATTGTTCACAAATACAGTGAAGTTATTCATGCTTATCATTTGGAGGTTCAATTTCCTGAAGCATATACAGATGTCACCCTAAAGGCGCTTATTTTAGGGTGTGGATTTCTTCTGGTATCTAGTTTAAAATTTATTTATTTCTTATTACTAAACATTTTTTTATAATTATTTTAATAATAACTCTATTAAATGTCGGTTATTAATATAATCTTAATTTGACTTTTATTTTCAGGAGTATATATTTTTTGAACAACCCAAACATGTTGGAGCGATGTCGCGATTTCGCACTTGAGCCGTTATTTAAAATCAAATTTTTAAGACTTATTATTTATTAATGACTATCA
This sequence comes from Euborellia annulipes, assembly GCA_023213315.1. Lineage (NCBI taxonomy): Eukaryota > Metazoa > Arthropoda > Insecta > Dermaptera > Anisolabididae > Euborellia > Euborellia annulipes. The sequence continues at coordinate 32,282 of JAKCPI010031695.1, forward strand.
ACAATCAATCATTCACTACTTGTTTTCAACACATTATTGCACTTATGATTAGCATTCACATAGAATTTTGAAAAATAAATAAATAAATAAAACTATACAATAATGCAGAAAAATTTCCATTGGAGCAATTATAAAATAAAGATTAATTGATCAAAGTTTAAACTTTGTTAAAAAAGAGAAATGTCATTAAGGAAAAATTCTATTTTTTCAATTTTGTAATAAATCCATGACATTAATCGGCTAAATAGTCTACTATTTTTGTAAATACGTATTATTATATGTTTATATATTTTTATTATTAATACGTGTAATATTTTTGAAAAAAAATATAAATTTTCAAAGAATGTTTATACCTTTTGTTCCTTTCACAGAGGTCCCTTACGAGAGCTCGAGTCCCGTATTAAGGGCTAGACAAACTATGGTCACAAGTTGGTTCACCCCAGGGAGGTATATAGAAATTTTTTTCGGGGGGGCCTCAACTCAAAAATTTTTCTGCAGAAAATTTTTTTTAAAGAAACTAAATTTTTTTTCACAAAAAATTTTTTGCGGAACATTTTTTCTTTTGCGGAACCAAAGTTTTCCATCCTGCTGAAAAATTTGTTGCGCTGATGTCTGTATAACCCTATATATGTATATGTGTTTGGGAAATTTCGGGGGGGGAGGGGGGCGGCCCCCCTCTTACATACGCCCCTGGTTTACCCAGCTACAACTGATGCCATGCTAAAAAAAAAAAGATTTGACATTCTTCATACCAATGATGCCTATTCTCTGGGGGTGCAAAGATGTTTATCGCTCACCTCACTCCCCACTTGGAGCACCTGTAAATAAATTTGTTTAATAATATAATGCAAAAACATTTAAGTCCCAAATTTGATATATCTCGGTAACTTGTAAATTCTATAATTTTCAATTCGTTCTCTTACTTTAATAGCCCTACTTTTTTGCTTACTAGCTCACTCGAGTCGTCTCATTACAGATAAATTTATTTTTATTCAATAACTGGCGGATTCAAAGACTTGAAAAAAATATAGCCAATATATTTGAAAAAATATAATGAGAAAAACTTTCTCATTACTTTTGAAACAAATATCAAAATTTAATAGATTTTGTCAAAAAAAAAAATAAATAAAAATATTCATTGTTTACTTGTTTATATTTTAATTTATTTTATTTTTTTTTAATTAAAAATTGTTAAATTCTTCAAAATGCATGATTATTTTGATACAAGTTTTCTTTCCAAACATATAAATGAAGATATAGAACAGACAAAAGATCGTGTAGCAGACACTTCGATTCGTGTTCGAGGAAGAACTCTACGCCATTACATAGGTCAGAGAAATAAAGAATGCTTGGAATCTGATGATATTGGTTTTCACCTCGCAAACAAAACAACCGTATGTTAAATTATTTAAATTAGAAAGAGATATCTTATTTTGAAAATTTCATGAGAACGGGGAAATAAAAATGGTGTTGTGAAGCAGTGGCGTAACGTACACCCCCCGCAAACTCCGCGATGCGGGGGGCCCGGACCTTGGGGGGGCCCACGGGCCGGGCCCGGCTAATAAACTGTATCTCCTCAGGTCTCCGATAAAAACGGAAAAATTTACATAACAAAAAATTAATGAAAATTTGTCTTTGAAAGGACCCGGGCCCTCAGGGTTCAGGGATATACGGTATTTTAAAAATATTTTTTGTATGGTTTAATAATGGGGTCCGAAATAAAGGTTGCGGGGGGGCCCAGCTAAATTACGCCACTGTTGTGAAGCCAAAAAGAGAGAGAGAGAGAGAGATACAAAATTTGAATTTGAAAATCAAAATTCTAATTTAAAATAAGATTCAAAAAAAGAAAATTTGATATATTTTGGATCAAAAAACACATGCAAAAATTCCCATAGAAAAGTGTAAAATTACCGTGTGGAAGTCTTTGCATGTGTATCACTGTTCCCATATATATTAGAATTCAAGATGTAGAATTTATAAAGATGGGCAAATATTTATATTTTGTTTAAAGAGCATCTAAAAAAAATAATTAATTTTTGAATTTTAATCAAAATTGTTGGAGCGAATTTTGAGAAAATCGAAAAAAAATTGAAAAAGTACATCAATAAAGTACTAGTACTCTTTGGTCGATTTTGATTAAAAGCTTATTTTTACGCCCTGGGCGTAGACACCCCCGCCTAACTCAAATATAAAATTTCAATCTCCTAGCTCAATTCCTTCATGCTTTAAATTTAACCCAGAGAGACACACTCACACAGAGACCATGTCGCGAAAACCACTTTTTTGGATTCAAGAGACCTCAAAACGTGTATATCCATCAAAATCCCGACATCGAATTTTTGAAATGAATCCTATACATTCTCTCTCTATATATAAACATATTGAGTTAAGAGAAAGTAAAAAGATACCAGTATCTTCATTTCGATTTATTAGAATTAAATTTGCCGCGTTTCTTGTTTGTAACCATGGCAACACTATTTCATAAATCAACAAGTCAGGCAACAAGTGTCGGACATGTTTTGCTCAAGGCAAACAAGCATTTTAGTACATTTCATTTGAAAGGTTGCAGCAAATTAATTAAAGGCAAAAAATTAATTATTATTTAACACAAATATTACTAATTTAATTATCTATAAGATATAGACCGAATTTTTTTTTAATATCTTTTATTTAATGTGATTAATCTAAAAAAAAAATTTCAATTTAAGGGCTTCTAAAGTTGTGGATATTTTATGCTCAGGGGCCCACATCTTGTGGGTACGTGGATGGCGACCACGAGCTACCCGAGCTGGGACTGGCAGTCCTTCTGTTCTTTATATGTCTGTCCCTTCCTTCTATATTTTCAACAGGCGTCAGACCGTGCGACGGGCCGGCCTGTTCTATATCTTTCGGTCGCAAAAAACCTATTCCGCCGACCCCGCACTGCGGGAATAAGGCTAGGAAAGAAGAAGATAAGTTGTAGATATTTTAAATACCTTTAAGTTATAAAAAAAATTTGAAGAAATATGAATTTGTTCTTGTTTTAGTTAGTAGAAGATAGACTAAACAATGAATATTTAATTAAAAGGGCACTACGCAATGGATGCAATCATTTGATGGTCGTTGGGAAAGTGGAGCTTACCACGGTATTGGGCTTTACCAATGGAATGATCATGGACCAAATATCGATGGAATCGGAGGAGGAAAACATTTCTACGATGGTTCCTTATATGCAAGTCGAATGGAAGGCTATGGCAAAATTTCCTTTTCAAACAATTCAATTTTTCAGGGTAAATTTAATAAACTTTAAACAATTTCCATCCACCGTTTAATAATAACTGCTTATAACAGATATTTGTTTGATCTGAATGCTTTGAAATCAATTTCTCTGAGAGTTCCTGTCAATTTTGATTAGAGTGCATAATTTCTCTTGACAAATAAACCCATATCTGATCCATCAATGCCTTTTTATGAATTATATACACTTATAATAAAAATATTAACCTATATATATTTTTTAGGCCTATTTAAATCCAATAAACGTTTTGGCCCTGGAGTTCAGACTGATTCATTAGGTCGTCAAGATGTTGGCCTTTGGAATGGACCTACAATTCGGCGATTATCATCAACATTCATCAATTCACAAGCAGTTCCTCTATTGGCTCACTCTTCAAATGGAAGGAAAGCTCTGCATAAATTTCGAAATCTTATCCCTTTAGAGCAAGTAAATAATTAATTTCTTATCTTTTCTAAATTTAATATCCAAAATTTGGTTGAAAAAGCATTTTTTATTTAAATTTCTTTAAACCATCAGGAGAACCCTTTAAAAGAAATAAATATATTAAATATTGAATTAGGTAACATTTATATCCATATAAATTATATTATTTGGCAGGAGCAGAAGCAGCCAAAAATAAAAAGCCTCTGATTTTTACAATTTAACGTGACGTTTTGGGTTAATTTTATTCTTCAGTCCTTCGAAATTGTTTATATCCCGGAGTTGGTTACAATACATGGATATTTATCTATCATATGTACCGTAGCTGCGAGTTGTCCACCAACTCCTGGACATTAGTCATGGGAGTAAATAACACCCCCGCAGCAGGTCAAGGGGCGAAACCAGTGGGCCAGGGGGGCGAGGGGGGCCGCCCCCGCCCCAGGCGCATCGAGCCCTTGGGCCCCCGGAACCAGCATAGGCGCCCTACGGCCTCTAAAATATAGCCCAGCGTATGTGATTTTATCATATTCTTTTCATCGATTGTCTTAAAAAATTGATTGTTTTCTTTTAAAATTATATTAAAACTTGAATTCTACTATTTTAAATGAATTTAATTCCAAAAATAATAAATAACGTATATAGAGGCTTTATAATTAAAATTTTTTTTATTTTGCAATATATAAGCCTTAATTTGATGTTTTATGGCTGTGGAGATTTACTCAGGATTCGTCTAAGCCTTAATATTTAATTTTTGAAATTCAAAACTTTTTTAAGCATGAAGGAATTGAGCTATGAGACAGAAATGATATATTTAATTTAAACACCCCCGGGACCGTGAAAATAACCTTTTAATCAAAATCGGCCAAAAAGTACTAGTATTTTACTGATGTAGTTTTTCAGTTTTTTTCGATTTTCTCAAAATGAAAGGGCTTTTACCATTCTTCAGGCCCGCCCGAGCCCGCCCGGAATTTTTTCAAACCCGCCCATTCCCGCCCGAGATTTAGTGAATGAATGAACGAATGTCTAGCAATTTTTAAATAAAATTTCATTTGCACCCTCCGCCCGAACCCGTTTATTTAGACTTGCTACCCGCCCGTAATTTTTTCATGGCCTCCAAAGCCCGCCCGGCCCGGTCGCGGGCCGGGTAGGTAACGGGCCTACGGGCCAACCCGTACCCGTGCAGGGCTCTAATCGGGGGTTCGGATCCCAGGCAGTCTGATGATTTTATTTAAGCCATTTGGATACCAAATTTCAAAGTCAAAGTCTTATATGGCCTAAGTTGCCGAAAAGACTGTGTGCATGTGTGTGTGAGTGTGAGTGTGAATGGGAAAAAAGTGTGTGTTAAAAAAATATGGGGAATGACTTCCCCGAGACTTTCTCGTATGTTCTTTTGGAATTACGTCTGGGTGTGTGTGTGAACACGATTGCTTAAAAACCAAAGCGCAGATAGATGAAATTTGGTATATGCTCCTTACACTAAAATTGTAGATTTCTATCAACTTTTGGAGTAAATACGTCACTTGGAAGTAGTACTTTACCTAATAAGTTTTTTCAGAAATTTCGAAATTTTCAATTTCTTTGTTATATTATGATAAAATACTCAATTTTAAAAGTTTTTATTCTTTGATATTTTTCCGAAAACTGAATAGTTTTTGAAATAATCACAGAAGAAAACGACATTTTTCGTAAAAGCAAAGAAAAATCAAAACAAAATCATACAGGTGTCATTAAAAAACATGTAAATATAAACAAATTCATTTGTTCTACAAATTCGTTGAGGAAATTACAGGATGCAAGAAATTTGCCCGCCGAAGGCGGCAATTGCTCGCCGAAGGCGAGCAAGGAGTCCAGGGGGCGGAGCCCCGGAAAATCGGCGCCCTAGTTGAGCTTCCCCCCCCGCCCTCAGAGGCTGGTTACCCGCTGGGCGAAACGTCTCGTTAAATATTAAAAATCGGAGTCTTTTTATTTTTGGCATCTCCTGCTTCTTCTCTTGTATAAACAGCCACTAACTTCATTGAATTATATTATTTGTATAACTTTATTTTTTTATTTTTTCTCTAGGATTTTACTTAAGCATTAATATTAATACTTTTGTTTAGTTAAATCTAGATATAGCGGATAAATATCTTGAAAATTTCACAAATTCCTACGAATTGAAAAATTATTCATATCGACTCTACGCACCTGAAGTAAGAAATCCTGAAAGTCTTCATTTTAATAAACCAAATTTTGATAAAACATTTCTAAATCGTTATGAAAATTTTTCAAATGAACCTGGAAAATGCAGAGATCGATTTCAGGTAGGGATTTTTAACCTAAATTAAAATATTTATTAAATTTTTATATATTGGCAGATGTTTTGGCCTAGGCCTATATATTACGACAAATTGGATAATATAAGCGAATATTTAATACAAGAATATAGGGAAGAGAATCCAATTTCTGAAATATTGGAATTAAATGCACTTATTACAAAAGCTAATGAAGTTCAAGTTCCTGAAGACGTTCTAACCAATTCAGATTTTTGTGAATATGAAGAAGGCTATAAATTTCCAAGCTTTATTGAAGAATTAGGAAATTTAAGCGAATCACTTGAGAAATATTTCATGAGTAGTAAAAGAAAAAGAAAAAAGAAACCCCTATTTCCAAAACTTATTTATGCTTGGAATAATGATCCACTTCAAATTGAATTTTTAACTCATACATATTGCCATCAAGAATATGAGGTCAGTATATTTACTCTTTATTCAGCGCTGAACAGTGGCGTCATTTCAACTTTTTCTTGGGGGGAGGCATTTGCCCCCCCCCCAATGACGCCACTGGCGCTGTATAAAGTGTAAAAGTGATCTAATAAAAAATTTGTTTCATTCCTACCGACCCCACTCTTATATACCCAGTATTCAAAAAACACTTAATATTTATTTATAGTGGGATTCTGGATTCGATGTCATTATGTTGTTGCGAAATTGCCGGAATAATTTCCGCGAACCTGGTTTGAATGAAATGACTTGTCATTTATTACTTCGAGCCTGCCGAGAAGGTCAAATGGAATTAGTTTGTCAACTTTTGGAATCTACCTCAACAGCAAATTCTAATAAATATCAAGTTATTTTGGATCCTAGATTAATGGATGCTCGTGGAAACTCTTGTCTTATGGTGGCTTCGGCAAGTACCAATAATCTATAATTATACTCTAATCGCCAGATAGGCCTACTAGATTGAAAATAACAAATTAAGTTAGCATTCGCAAAAGAGCTTATCGAGGACAAGATCGAGGGGTGTAAATACACGAACAAAAACAAAACTTAGGCATCTTCATATGGATCGTTAACATCTGGTGTTGAAAAGTAAAAAGGTCGCTGTTAAAACTTGGTTTAGAGAATAGCATTTTTAACGCCTGTAATAACATTACTTTAATTTACTTTAATTTTTAAAACCCAATTTATGATGTTAAATTTTAAATTCTGTTTTTAGAGAATAGACCTGAATATGAGTTCGAGGCCTCAGCATTGAATGCTGAATGACGGTTTAGGGGGAGGGGAAGGGGTATTAATTTTTGAAAAATCCCACCACCACGGGTCCAAAACATTTACTGAAATGAAAATATGCCTATTATATATTGTTAATAAATGAATTTTTCAGGCAAACCAACATGTTGATATTATAGATATTTTATTGGACCATGCTGCAAATATAGATCAACCAAATGACGAATGCGTAACGCCATTGGCGATGTGCTTAACACAATATGCTGCACTCACAAGACATGTCCATAATTGGGAGCCTTCCTTCCTGTATATCGAGAAAGAGAAGAAAATACCAAAAGAACCCCTAAGTCCAAAGCGGAAGAAAAAAAAGTACAAGTTCTTTATTAATTTTATTTGTAATGGTGATTCTATTGTATAATGTTTGTTTATTCATTTTTAATGAATACGGTACGATGGAGGGGGGGGGTCCGCCCTAGGCCCCGAGCATGAATAGGCCCTCAAATATTTTTAATTTTTATTTTGTCTGTATTTTATTTTCCTAAATAACAAGAACGTTGAATGGTCCATTCACAAGTCGGCATAGGCCCCCAAATCTGAAAATACTTTATTTTAGTTTTCTAAATAACAAAATTTGGCCCCCCTCGAGACTCAGGTGAAAACGGAAATATTTATATTAAAAAAAAAAATTAATGAAAATTTGTCTTTGATAGGGCCCGAGCCCCTCGAGGCTCAGGTATATCCGGTATTTTAAAAATATTTTTGTTCTAGATATTTGAAAATGAGTTCGAACCGAGAAGGAGGGTCCCCCGAAAAAAAATCTATACACGCCCCGGGAGGGGGACCCTCCGAAAAAAATATACAAAATATATATAGGCCCCCTCATCTAGTGACGCCCCAGGTCCCCAACTGTCTCGGTACGCCCCTGTAGAGGAATTGTTATTTTAATCAGTGTTAGTCAATATTGTATTTTATATTCTAATATGGTTTATTTATTATACATATTTTTGTCTTAGATCTAAGAAAAAGAAAATTTCTCCAAAAAGTGATAATGAAGAAACGGAAGAAATTGAGGCTCAGGAAGAGAAAGGATCTGTAGAATATGATGAAATAAATTATGAAAGTGAAAGTGAATTTTATGAAGATGAATATTTGGAATTGGAGGACGATGAAGAACAAGACCAAATTCTTACTCCTAAATTTTGGCGTCCTCCAGGAATTTATAAAATTAGGCCAAATGAAGAAGAATTGATTTTTGGAAATATGATTAGACCTAATAATCCACTGGATGACTCTAAAAATGATAAATTCTTTGAAAGGATATCTAAAGGTAACAAAATTAAATTAATTCTCAAGAAAGAACCTCGACAAGGAATGCTTCTGAATAGAGCGCCTTCAATACAAAAATTAGGCAACCGTTAAGCTTATGAGTATGTTTGGTCGTAGGTTGACAGGGGCCCTGAATGGAGAAAAATCTAATTGCTGTCTTATTGTTAAATATAACAGCCACTTTATTTCTTCAATTTGTTTTTTATTTTTCCTTTGCTGACTCCATTCCATATATCTATATTTAATACTCAGTCAGTATAATAAACCAGGACCTCCACGTGGAAGTTCGAGTCCAGGGGGCACAATCCCGCCCAATCATAAATACGAACTTCTCTCGTAAATTTGCAATTTTAAACGATATAATTGAATAATTCACAGTCTATTAAGCGCTGTTTGAAAAAATTCCATCTCTTTCAAACAAAGCTGTTTCAAGTTAATATTATTCATAATAAATCTTTTTTTTTTTTTAAATTTTTCACACCCGATGAAACTGTGGGAAAGATCCCCGTTGTCCACGAGAGAGTTGAATTTAAAATTAATATCGAATAACAAATTGAAAAAGTAGAAATTTTGGCAATATTCGCTCCTGCCAATAAGAACAAACTTATTCTTAATTATCCTATTAGTATTAAAGGCACCCATGCAAAATCATCCCTTGTCCAGTTTCTTTCTTAGGGGCTAATATGATTAGACCATAATTAATTTTTTTTTCAGCAAATGAAAACTTTAAAATTTTAAAACTTGAGGTGAGAATTTTTCGGAACATATGAACAACATGTCATTACTAAGACTGATTGATTGTCAGAGCTCATTTGTCTGCCTCTTTTATTCAAGTTAATATTTCCTCTATATTTTCAAACCCTTTTATTAAACTTTGTTTATCTGCCTTTCTATCGTCCATTCTGGACAAAATTCTTTCTCTCATTTTTCAGATACTTTCTGATGAGTTAGAGAATTGAACTCTCAGTGCCCATTACAACAATGTTATTAATATGTTATTGACCTCTCTATAGAGGCACTTAATTTAAAATTTAAAAACCTGAAAAATAAAAATATATATTTTGATTAAAAATTTTTTTTCGTGATAATTAATCTATTTTAGGATGAGGAAGTTTTATATAGAGGAGTCATTTTTCAAAAAGAACAAGCCTATAATCTTCTGCCGAAATATTTAAAAATTATTGCTAAGATAAGTGAGCAGGACGAAATTAAAGATAAATTTCTTTTTGACCTTACTCCATTTGAAAAACATGATTTTTCCCATGAGAGAAATTCTACATCTAAGGAAACAAGAAATTCTAGGAAATCTTTTAAAAAATCCAGTTACCGAAAAAATTCAGTGGAGGAACAGTTCGAAATAGATTGGATTTTATTGAATAAGTATTTGTAGTTTCTTTTTTTTATTTAGGCTTAAATTATTTTATAAATAAATAAATAAATTTTTCATACAGGTTATTTAATATTGAGTTGACAATTTGTAAATTACTTGAAAGAAATGCAGATGCAAATTTGGGTCCTTCACCTCATCTGCCACTTATTATAGCCACTGTGGCTCATGATCCGAGATTAGTAAAATTATTGCTCCATGCCGGGGCCGATCCAAATAAGATATATTTCTATCTGGTATTTTTTATAAATTGTCTTCTTTTTTTTTAATCAATCGTTTTTTTTAATCAATTTTTTTTAATACAATTTTTTAGCCTGGGGAACTCAGACCGCTTCATATTATTGCCCTTTTACGGCCAGATGAGACTTTCGTTAAAGTTGTAAGTTTAATTGTACGTTTTGAAGGAAATCCAACATTTACTACTAGTGTGAGTATTTTTACTTTCTCTTATTTAATTTAAGAATCAATAAATAATGCATGTTTTAATAAGTTTAATGGCTTTGAGTTTGCATTTCTATATATTTAACTTTCTAGTATTTAGTTTCTGAGTAATTTCATGAAAAATTTTAGCCTGTTTTCGATGAGGAATCAATTTTGTATCATATGAATAAATTTGAAGAGGAGGAGGAGTTGTCATTAATAAAAGGGATGACACCTTTACATATCATCGCGAATCGAATAGATCTTCAATTCCTCCCTGATCAAATTCTCGAGGTAAATTGTGCTATTAATTAGAAATTCTATTAATACAGCAGTTAAATAAAAATTAATTTTTCTATATTATTTTCGTTCGAATATTACTACAAAGAAATAAATTATTATATAATAAAACAGGAAATGTAGGCCTATTTTTTAATTAATTTTTTACAGATTTATTTGGGAATGATGAAGCATTTGAAGGAATCGCCAGCTTGGCAAATAAATCCCGTTCTTTGGCTCGGACTCTCTCCTCTTGGGGTGGCCATCCAGAGAGGAAACCAACGTTTTGTTGATGTTCTCATTCGAAGCTTTCTTTGTGATCCCAATGAGAGTCAGTCACCTCTTTTAGGAGGTCCTCTTCACATAATAATCAATCCTAATGGTCCATGCCAAAGACATGTACCTATTGGCATCGTTGATCATATGGTAATTATTAAAAATATATTTTACTATCAAGTTTTTTTTTTTTTTAAATACACACTTTTTTCCCACTCACATTCACAGTCTTTTCGGCAACTTAATCCATTTAAGACTTTTAACTATACTCTTATGTTATTAATACATCTATTGGAGGGTCCAGGCATTTGGTATCCAAATGCAGTGGCGTAACGTACGCCCCCGCAGACCCCGTAATGCGGGGGGCCCACGGAACAGGCCCGGCTAAAAAAGTGTATCTCCTCAGGGGTCCGGTAAAAACGGAAAAATTTAGATAAAAAAAAAAATTTATGAAAATTTGTCTTTGTAAGGGCCTGGGGCCTCAGGGCTCCGGTAAAAACGGAAAAATTTAATGAAAATTTGTCTTTGAAAGGGCCCGGGCCCTCAGGGTTCAGGGATCTACTGTATTTTAAAAATATTTTTTGTAAGGTCTAATAAAGGGGCCCGAAATAAAGGTTTGCTGGGGAGCCCAGCTAAAAAACGTTACGTTACTGTCCAAATGGCTTAAATAAATTCATCGGACGCCTGGGGTCCGAACCCGCGACTCTTGGTATAGAAGGCCACCACGCTAACCCCTACACAGAGTCCGAGGGCTACTATCAAGTTATAATCAGCCGAAGAATAGAACAATAATTGCCAAGATCATGATTGTTATGAAAGCAGTGGCGTCATTTCAACATTTTCTTGGGGGGGGGGGAGAGGCAAACTTTTTTTTTAATTAAAATTTACTTACCAATAATTTAACCAAAAGATATTTAATTTAATTAATTTAATTTTGTTCAGTTTATATACTCGTAAGATATATTTTGAAATATTGTATTCAGAATAATATAGAATTTTATAAAAATCAGAGCCCTTAGGGGGGGGGCAAATGCCCCCCCCCCCTGTGTAACTATTTATAAGAAAATCTTAAGAAAAAAAAAGTTGAAATGACGCCACTGCCCTCTGCTTCCGGATATGTTTCCATATATCCAATAGATCATTAGGCCCTATTATCTTTCTATAATTTTTTATTTTTATTTTACAGCTTAATATTTTATTGGAATACGGAGCTGACCCATTATATAAATATACAATTAGAAACTTTTATGGGAACATGCCCGATTATTGTTTTGAATTGAGAAAAAGGTATAAATCAACATTAAGTTTACGTCACTTTTAATTGTAATTTGAAATAATATATATATTTTTTTTATTTATTAGACAACGTAGTAAAAAGTTTCGTCAACGTAAACTAAAAGAGAAACAAGCTCAAAAAATACTAAAAAAAGCAATCACTGATTTTCTACGACATGTGCAAGGCCAAATATTTATTGGACTCTTTGAATATATCCTAGAATGGTTTGTTAAATTCTAAAATCAATCAAAATTTTAAAATAAAGATAAATATATTATTATCTTAATTGATTTTAGAAACCTTTCTTAATTAAAAGAGGGCGATAATTCCCCCGTGTTTTAAATATAGTTGCAATTCATTATTGGAGCGGTGGGGGAAGTGAGTTGAGTGGGCTAGCCGTGAAGTGCATCTCCTCCTTTATAAACTGAGCAATAGGCAAGCTTATCGCAATTATGTATTCAATTGGAGTTATGCTCTGTGTGAATAGACCTGAAGATGGTCAAGTCGGGACCGAAACGTCAGGCAGGAGGGGGGGGGGGGAATAAACAAATGAAATATTATTAGCTTCACTTTCTTGGTTTTTCTATTTACATCTTGTAATTGAGTTTATTAATTTCCTAATTTTAAAACCAAAATGAGAATTAATGGATTTATAATACAAATATTTTGAGTAACTTAACGATACTTAGCCCGTGTCCCGTGGCTCCGAGAGAAAACATTAGCTCTCGTGCTTAGGGTTCCGGGTTCGCTTCCCGTATCAAGCGAGAAAAATTTATTTCATTTGAATTCGCTACTAATTATTTGAAATAAATAGGGATGGGGTCTAAAAGGCCTTAGATGCCGAAAAAGACTTTAAATAAATTTAAAAAAAAAACGATACTTATATTCAAGGCATAAAAATTAAACAAAGTATGGGGTCACGTCTTCTCTATCTATTTTTCCTTCAATTTCCTAAACTTTGTATATCAATAATCTAGTATTATTTTATAATTATTTTTATTTCAGGATGTGTTGGAGGGCCGCTCTGGAAGAATATGAAGATGAAGAGGAATCTCCAAGAATTTCTAGAAGATTAAACAAAATGCTCCGCGGTATCCGATTTCCTGGAACCGATTTCCTTCGATGCGCTGAATTATTTGGGCCAAAAATGAATTTAAATCCTGAAATTGCTTTCGAAATGTGGCAAGTGAATAGTGAAAAAGTAAATAAAAAATTTATTATTTTTATACTATTAATGACAGGTTTATTTAAAGACTATATGGTATTGTTTGAAAACCTCTATTTCAAACAAAGCACTAAGCCCTCGGGCCTTGGTGGAGTGGTTAGCGTGCTGGCCTTTTATACCAGGGTTCGCATCCCATCTCATGCCACAATTATTTCAATTGGATTGGGTACCAATCCAGGTGAAATAAATGGAGACGGGTCTAAATGGTCTTCCGAATCATCGGTTGCTTACTTTACCCTCATGCTTATATTAAAAAATCTTTTTCAGGATAATCTTAAAATAGAAGATTTTGGCTTTCTTGAAAATGAGACCGAAAGAGAATCACAAATTTATCATGGTAAATCTTTACTCAACGTTATTCTCCATTACTCTCCCTGGATTATTGAACCGGAATTAGATGAAAATGTATATTATTTATATATTTATTTAAGTATTTAAGTAAATGAAAATAATTTTATTAATATTTCAGAATGATAAATATATAATTTGTTTTGAATGTGGACGTTCGAATATTCCACTTTATCCTTGTGTTTTTTGTAATGTAGTTTACTTCTGTTCAGTACGATGTAAAGAAAAAAGTCGAAATAAAACTACGTATCATCTATGTTTTGAAGGTAAATATTATTAATTAATATTGTTACATTTAGGATAGGTGATTTAGGATAAAGATGGGCAAAATTGTTCTTTTTGGAGAATAACTCCTTCGAATCTTGTCAATAATTAAGAGCAGTTAAAGTTTTGATTCGTACTTCCAAAAACATAAAAATATACTCTCACAAAAAATGTTAATTATTTCTTTCATTGACAGTTGAAGTAGTTTAGATCCAAAGCTGGCATTTTTAGTTCAAAAATAAGACATTTATTTTACTTTCTTACAATCAATATTTTAATTAATTTTTATTTTTAAAGGAGGAAGAAATTATGGTAATCAATATCTCGGTGATATATTAAAAGGTAAATCATCAGTTTTATTTTTAAAATAAAATGTAATAATATTGTAATTTTTTAAATATTTTTTGTGATCTATACATTTGAATAAGATATTAATATTCAATAAATACCTCGGCGCTTGACTCACCAGCAAGAAACATACGATATCGATGGGTTCCGGCGGGCGTTCAATTGTCTTGTTTTTCGGGGGCCACCTATCCCGATCTCCAGCACCACTTGGCGTTACTTAACAACATTGATCTTGGTGGCTGTTGTTCTTTCTTACCAACAGAGAAACGAAAATAATTGGGAGAGGGGTCGCTTGCGAACAGTAGCGTTATTTTAAATTTTTGTTGGGGCGCAAACTTTTTTTCTTAAAATTTACTTCCCGTACATATATTTTGAAATATTTTATTAGATTAGATTAGATTAGAATTTATTGTATCATAGTGCACACACATATACAAAAGACATATACATTTCATTCGTTTAGTACAAAAGTTCTCAATTTCATGGGGAGGCCATATAGAGAAAACCATTCTAAGGGAGGAAACTGAAGGTTCGAGTATCAGGGAACACAGCTCTTCCATCGTTTGCACATCTCCTACCCGGTCCAAATATCCAACTCTCATTGGGGTATATAAAGGACATTCCACCACAATATGAAATAATGTTTCTTTCCTATATAGATTGCACATGGTGCACACTTCCTCTTGGTTGATTATATTAACTCTATTGTTAAGACCGAGCTTCAGGAAGGCTTACTGGTTAACCTCAACTGGGCCAGGAATTTTTCAGGTACATTTTCATCTCCCAGGTAAGGTAATCTTGAGGTACAATGTCAGACTGGGTCGAAAATAGTCTTTTCATGAATGGACCATAAGTGGACTCCTTCATAAATTTAAAGTCCTCTTTCATTAATAATTCCTTATAGGCATCCAGCGACGACCCAAGGACAGACGCGACCGCATCCGATGAAGCCAGATCCACATCAACCATCCCCGCCGATGCCAATAGCGCTCTGACCTGTGTTACCCAGTTGTACCTTATATTGTTGCATTTATCCATAGTTATAAGTTTCATAAGACATATCTTCGGGTATCTATGTTCCTCCATGTGAAGTATCTTTCTTAGGTATTTCAATGTAGATCTCAAAACCATATGGGCCAGCTTTATTCGACCTGTCTCGAGTCTCACGGCAGCATCAGGTGTTGTAATTGGAAGCCCAAGCAGTCTTTTAAAAAAGTTTGTCTGAACTCTCTCAATTAAGTCCAGATACCGCAGACTCCATATTGGGGCACCGTACAACAAGGTACTTGTTACCATAGCTTCGAAAAGACGTACTGCGAATCCCAACCAGAGGCCCTTGAACGCTGATATACTCCAATTACTGCCGATGAAGCGAGAAATGCCTTGCTCATTGCATCTTTTGTCGCAGTCAAGAAAAAGCCCTGAGCTGGAGAATGACGCTCCAAGATATGTATATATTGAAATATTTTATTTAAGAATAATATAAAATTTAAAAAAGATCATTAATATCTTATTCAAATGTATAGATCTCAAAAAATATTTAACCCCTCTGCCCTTTGAGTTTTGCTATAGTATAGTAGGGTGTTAGAGGAGACCCAGAAGTCTGACCTTCTGGTTTAAAAAGCGGCGGATAAGTGAGAAATTTTTCTTGTAAGGATTTCTCACTTTTTATTTATTCTCTTGTTAGAGAAATGCGCACGGTCAACTTGCATATAAGGAGAAGTGAGTTTTTGTTGGTGTAGGTCGTGGGTACGGTGGCCTAGTGCAATGGATAGCAAACCGATACCCCGGAGATCCTGGGTTCGATTTCCGGGGACCATGGGGCACTTGGCCCACCAACAAAAAAACAGTAAATGTTAAATAAAAAAAATTAATTTTTTAGCCAAAAAGAAAGGAAAGAAGAAAGAAGATAAAGGAAAGAAAGATAAGAAAAAAAGAAAGAAAAAAGATAAAGACAAACTCAGAAGAAAAATGAAAGATAAATGGAGCAAAAGAAGAAAAGATAGAGATGACAGAAAATGGAGGAAACTAAGATTTGGAGAAGAAAGGGGTAGAGATTATTTAAAAGCATTTGCTGAATATATGAGGGAGAGTTTGAAAGGTGAAGGTGATAAGAGAAAACCCTGCACTAAAATAACATGCCCAGAACTTTTTGATATAAGCAGTGAGGACGACTCTGAGAATATTTGTGGACGAATTTGCGCTAGAAAAGGAATCGTATGTCCTGGTGGAGGACCATGTGGAAAATACTTCAAAGGAGGACCATGTGGAAAATACTTCAAAGGAGGGAAGAATACCAGAGTCGAAAGTCCTGATGATGTGTCAAATACAAATGTGAATGTGAATCTATTCACGCTTGATAAAACCCCATTTAGAACTTGGAATAAGTTTAAAATGTATCATTTTCAAAATGGCCAACTTTTTTATAAATCGAAACAAAATGAAAAGAAAAAGAAGAAAAGAAAATTTATAGAAAATTATAGTCTTATCTAAATAAAAAAAAACTTGAAAAAAATAATTTATATTGTTTTTTACTTTCTCTTACCTATATATGTAATATATAGAGAGAAAGTATTGCGATCATGTCAAACAATTCGATGTCGATATTTTGATGGATATGTTTTGAGGTCCCCTGAGTCCAAAAAAGTGGGTCCCGCAAATTGGTTGTACTGTACCGTGCAGAGAAAAGATATTGGACAAGCTGGCGTCCACCTGGCTTTTGATCCTCAAGCACAGGCAACCATTTACAAAAGTCTGTTGTAAAGAGTTGTTGTAAAGACGTAAGGCTCAAAAGCCAGGCAGACGCGAGCTTGTCCAATATCTTTTCTCTGAACGGTATGTGTGTGTGTGGAGATTTTTAATGAAATTTTATATTTAAGTTATGAGGCGGGAAAATAAGCTTTTGAAAAAAAACGGCCAAAAAGTACTAGTACTTTTTCATTTTTTTAGATTTCCTCAAAATCGGCTTTAACGATTTTGATTAAAATTCAAAAATCAATTATTTTATACATGCTCTTTAAAAAGTATATCAGTAAAATTTTTCGTGAAAATTGTGTGAAATCGGCTTTACTGATGTACTCTTTCAGTTTTTTTCCGATTTTCTCAAAAATGGCGCAAACAGCAGTCAGGGCATATGGGATCCATATCCGCCCTCCACCCTGAAATCCCAAATTTATTTTACTTTTTTGGGCTGCAAAGTACCTTCCCACCTCTTTAAAGATCTATTTTATTGGTGGTACTAATATTTCAGCGATGATTTTCCATATTGACACAAAAATTAGATTTATAGTAAAATAAATCATTTTTTGCTATTTGAAACTTATTTTATTATAATTATTTATTATTGTGTACAAAATAAATGCGAACAAAAAAGGTATATTTCTAGAAATGTTTTTCACGCAATAATATATTCTTTAATTAATTTTTATTCATAATGTGAAACAAACGCGTTAACATCAAATTTTCGTTTGCATCCCGCGTAATTCATATATCTTATTTTTCCAAAAATAGAACGCTCTTTCCAAGGGTGATCGTGAACTCCACAAATGGACCACATACAACCTAAAAAAAAATACAATTTTTTCATTAAATTTTTTTGATTGAAAATTGATAAAGGAACTACCAGGCAGACAACCATTCAAAATCCAAAGTTTGTTTTATTGCTGGCATTTCACCATTTATCTTAAATAATTAAAAAAATTTACCAACAAATCCATTAGGATCATTTCCATCCAAAGAATAGTAATCGTTTAGCCAAATACTGTTTTTTATCGCCAATTCCGGGGTCTCAGACCATTCTAAAATTTTCTTTGCCCAATACATCCTTAGGAAACCATGCATATGACCCTCCAAAGCTAATTGCTTTTGTGCAGCATTCCATATATCCTCATGAGTTTTTGCTGCTTTCAAATCTTCCAAACTATAGACCCATTCGCGTTTATCTTTCCTGGAAAAATTAATCAGAATTTTAATGCTTTAGAGTAAAACATTACCGTAAAATATTCGTTCGATCATTGACCATTAATACTCACCTATGTCCATTGAGTGTTATTTGAGCCCATTCCTTCGCCCCTTCCAACTTATCATAAGAATCACGATTATACCAACAAAAATTATCAGAAAGTTCCCTTCTTATTATTATCTCCTCGAGAAAAGATGAAACACCTTCTGGATATCTTGATTTGAAAGGCTGCGCCTCAAGGGCACATCTTTGAGCTGAGATTGATCCTAAAAATAATTAATTTAATAAAGAAATTGAAAATGTACATTTCCTCTTATATTTTACAAAAAATTTTGAATAATTAAAACTGGTTCAATCTCTACAATATTTCTGGTCGCGGCCTCATTCGCGAATAAGTATATATATATATAAATAAAAATATTCATTAATTAATTCCTTGTGGAATTTTAGATTCTCTTTTCTAAGACTTACAGCGGAAGAATTTTTCAATTCATTTTGAAAATGGAAAAAAAAACATACTTTGTTTTTCATTGCATTTCTTTTTTTTTAATTAATAAAAAATATCATGGTTTTAAATTACCAAAATGAAGCCAAGGGGAAAGTCTGCTGGTTGCTTTATGATTTGGATCATTTCGTTTCTCCGAATATGGTTTCATTTTATTAAATAAAAAAGAAGCAAGATGATTAAGACCAGCCTGTGTTCCTGGCTTAGCCCATGCAACAGGTTTCACGCTTTTATCGATTTTTAGAGAATTTTTTACTTTGTTCCAATCGATTTCCTAAAAAAAAAAAGAAATTATTTAAGTATTTATTATATTAAAATTATATGAATATAATATATATATAATATATAATTAGTTAATATGAGGGGTCTTTAAAAGATAATTCTTACAAATGTTACATAAAATAAAACTAAAAAATCCTTTTACCTTTGGTTTAATTGATCCCTTATAGGGATGCTTTATTACTGGAGGGAACTCTGTTAGAAAATCAGAAAGTTGCTTTTTCATTTTCGAGCGAAGAGTAAAAGCTCCATACTCTAATTTATCAGAAGCCTCCCAACAGGGTATTATATTATGTGCATCTACCTTAAAAAGAATAGATACATGTGAAGCAATTTGCTTTCATTAATCTTAGAGAGCTTCGCTGATTTTATTAGCTAGCTCCAATTATTATTAAAATTACTCATACTTGGACAATAGGAATATTCTCCGGAATTTGTTTTGATACAGAATCTAGCCATTCAATAGGTTCTCGAAGAGGAGAAAAATCAACAATTAGAGCACCAATGTTGTTATTTTTAACAAAAGAGGGGATCATTTCTGATGGGGTGCCTTGTAAAAGATGAAAGCCGATATCAAGACTCTCACATTCTTTAGACACTTCTTCCAAGCCTTAAAAAAAAAAAATTAAATGAAATTAATGAATTAGAATAATCATTCAAAAATGATCTGAACCCAAACCTGAAGTTATAAAATCAATATGTCGAAGTGTTCGTTCAAGCAAATGCGCTCCAAGACAAAAACATATGTATAATGGCAATTTTACTTTAAGTGCAATTCTTTGGGCATACAAAAGTGCCCAATTATCTGAAAATATAAAAATTACTTGTAAAATATTAAAACTGAATCTACTAGTATTTAAAAGAAGTCAGGAAATGTAACTTAAATTTTTTATCCTGGATGGGATTTCAAAATCTTAAGGCACCTTATGATACGGGGTCTAATTAGCCTTCGATGCCAAAAAAGACCTTAAATAAAATTTAAAACAAGAAAATTCACCTTGTACTCTTTGGTCCCGAGACATCCATAAAAGTATTGCTTTGGCCTTTTCAGGTACATCCTGTGTATTACTTATAACTCGCACTCGTTTTTTATTGAATTGAAAATTTTGAACATTCTCTGCAGCCTGAAAAATATAATGTTAAAATTAAAAAAATTAATACCATTAGTAGTGGCTTGATTCTTCTTTTACTTCTAAAATATAAAAGAAAGATTCAATCTTACCTCTGATCTCTGTTCATCGAGTGATTTAAAAAAATTTTCAATTTCCTTAATTTTTTCATTCGTTTTCACTTCTTGTTTTTTATTAGAAGATGTAGGTTTATCTTTGGTTTTATCTTTATCTCGCCCTTTTGTTACTTTTTCTTTATTTTCTTCTTTTTTCTTATCCAATTTAATTTTTTTATTGGACTCTTCATTTTTTACTGATGATCTGGTTTTTCTTTTTTTATCCATTTTCCAATTTCTTTTTTTGGTTTAATTTAAAAAACTGAAAAAAAAAACTATTAATTAAAACTCTAAAAATTTGTATCCTTAATAATTGAAAGAAATTAATGAGTTTTAATCATTTTATGTTGGTAAAAATAATTTATTCAAATACTTTTACTTGCTCCTGTTGGTAAAACAAATTTTGATATTTTATTCCTGTCAGTTGAAAAAAAATATGTCACAGCCCTTCAGAAATAAATATAAAGGGTATAATTAAAAAAATCGATAGTTTACTAGATATATATATATATAAAGAGTCCGTAAAACAAATGACAAGAAGCAAATGACTTGTGACTAAAGAAATAGAAGCTAGTGGAACATAAAATCGTAAAATTCAGCCGCAGTGGTGTTGTTTTGAGCACATTCTTTTGTGAAACTGTGCTGAGAAATAATAAGAATAAATTATTTTTATCAATATAAAATAATTGTCCTCGGGCCTTGGTGTATTGGTTAGCATGCTGGCCATTGGTACACCAAGGGTTGCGGGTTCGCATCCTGTCCAATGCGACAAAAATTTATTTAAATTGATATTGAACTAATTGACTACAGAGGCGTACCGAGGCAGTTGGGGGCCTGGGGCGGCACTAGAAGAGGGGGCCTTTATACATTTTGTACCAGAGGTGTAAGCTTATAGCTTGTTTTTTTTTGGGGGGGGGGTGCTCTTTAAATATCCCTCTCCTCCATACTCTAAAATATTTTTAAAATACCGTCTATCCCTGAACCCCAAGGGGTCAGAGCCTTTCTTTTTTCTTTTTCCGTTTTCATTTGGGCCCTGAGGGCCCCGGGGCCTCTCAAATAGAAATTTTCATTAAATTTTGTATTTTTTTATCTAAATTTTTCCGTTTTTACTTGAGCCCTGAAGGCCTTCGGGGCCTCTCAAAGAGAAATTTTCATGAAATTTTTTTTTTTTTTAAATATTTGGGGGCCTATGCCGGCTCGGGACCTGGGTGGACCGCCCCCCTCGGTACGCCACTGATTGACTACCGGTCATTTTAAATAAGTAGGTAAGGGGTCTAAATGGTCTCCGATGCCGAAGAGGACCTTAAACGAATTTTAAAAGTCTTCCTGGGGTAGAAAAGTGGAAGATAATCATACCCCCTGGAAGTGACATGCACAAAGGGCCCAATTTGATGTGGCCTAAGTGCCATAAACGGAGATGCCTCCAACCTGATTAACCAGGAATCTTGCCGAGAAAGGCTGGGAAGGAGTACATATGAAATCTATCTTAAGGTAGCATTCCGATCTCGGCAATCGCTGCCCGGCAGTCGCGATCGCTTCCGGAGCGGATCAACAGTGCTGCTGGAATAGGGCAGCGACTGCCCAGCAACGCTGCTCGGTCGCTTGAGTCGGAAACTAATTCATAGAAATCCATTTGAGCGGTGCGACGCGGCCATGGTCGCGACCTGCGGAGATCGGAATGCTACCTTTAGAGAATATAAAATGATTTACCTGGACTCCCTTTCAACCCCCTAGCTCAATGCCTTCATACTTTAGATTGAACACAGACAGACAGACAGAACATGTTGCAAAAACCACTTTTTTGGATTAAGGCAGTGTTTTCCAAACTTTATGTTATCGCGCCTCCCTTAAGTGGCTAATATTCGCGCCTCCCAAGGGAGGCGAGCCTCACAGTTTGGAAAACACTGGATTAAGGGGCCTCAAAACCTGAATATTCATCAAAATCTCAACATCGAATTTTTGACATGAAACCAATACTTTTTCTCTATATATATTCATAAGAGAAAAAATAAATAAAGTTTATCTGAACAAAAGAATCATTGAAGGTCATTTGGTCTTATATTTTACAGGGGCGTATTTATGGGGGGGCGAGGGGGGCCCGGGCCCCCCCGAAATTTCCCAAACACATATACATATACAGGATATACAGACATCAGCGCAACAAATTTTTCCGCAGGATGGACAACTTTGGTTTCGCAATATAAAAAATGTTCCGCAAAAAATTTCGTGTGAAAAAAAATATAGTTTCTTAAAAAAAAAATTTCCGCAGAAAATTTTTGAGTTCGGCCCCCGAAAAAAATTTCTATATACGCCCCTGTATTCTTATAAAAATACAATAATTTATTATATTCTTTGATTTAACTTTCACAAAGATTTTTAAAAAAATTTACTTTTTTCTATAAAATATATTTTAAATTAATTTAAATATCTTTGTGATATTATGCTATCTTTTTAGCTACTCTAAAATTCCCGGGCGTTTAAATTAAACAAATTTAAAAAAAAAATAAAAAGATGGCCGCCTTGTGACGTCATACAAATGGCTCGTATCAATCTCACTCTCATATGTGGAAATCTTTTGTTGTCTTCTTATTTATTTCTAACGTCGTTTGAAAGCATACACATTTCCCCAAATATCTCAAACACAATCAAACCCTTATCATTAGATTGTAAACGTTTCCGAATTAGATGATACATAAATAAAAACGATTCAATTCGTTTTTTTTTTTATATAAATTGGCAGAAGTCAATAAGAGTCTAAAAATAACCTTTAGGTTATACGTTAATATTTGTTTGAAAAATGTCTCGAAACTATCGTCAATATATGGGTTTAATGAGATTATTAGGAGTTTTTGGCCATTTGGTCAATTCACCTAAACTCGAAGAGGGCATCTGAGTCAGTCTCATATTGGAACTCGGCGAGTCAAGACCTAAGCTACTCTCTCCGTCTCTATAAAACCAATTCGTCGTTTTTTAAACAATCAGTGACCCTGTTTCAATGATATTAAGATCAGAATTGGTTCTAGAAAATGACTATAATTGTATTTCTAATAGATACGTCGGCCTCTATGAACCAGAGGGTTTATTTGGGAGGACGACCTACCTTGTTGGATGTTGCTAAGGGCGCAGTCGAAACTTTTGTCAAGGTAAGAGATCCTTATTACGCGGGAAGGGGCCTTGGCTTTTAATCACCCTACCAAAAAAAAATCTACTTTCTTTGTATATAAAATTTGTTTAAATAAAAATATGCTATTTAATAATTTAATAAAATTTAATCCTCTTAAGTTAGAAAAAAAAAACTGTTTAAATGTATTACAATCTTTATTTTCCTAATTAAAGAAAATTTCCTAGCTAATATATATATATATATATAATGTATTTATAATTGAAATACATCCTAATATTTCTTAATTCCCAAAAAATCACACAAATGTATATTGTTTTGTTTAAGTATAAAATGTTGAGATGATTTGAATTGTCACTATATAAAATAGCATATTTATATTCAAACAAGGAAATTCACTTATTTTAATTTAATGCCACCTTAAATTTTATACTTGGAAAATAATTATTAATAAAAATGAGATTTTATGTCAATTGTATATGATTGATATTGTCATTCTGTCTCTTTTTCCTTTAAAATATTTTTTATTTAATATTATGTAAAATAATTCTATACAGGGGTATGTTGAATTTTATCTTTACTTATTTATTTTAAATAAAGATAAATACAAATTTAACTTTTACGAAATATTGTAAAAGTTAATCCTAGATTTATATTTTTTAAAATACTTTATATACTTAATCCTAATTCACTTAATTAAAATATAACTTGGTTGAATCAAAATCAAAAAGAATGTTACATGTTTATAACAGAATAATAATATAATTATTTTTTTATAATAGGTACGACAACGTTCTCCTGAAAGTAGAGGAGATAGATATATGCTTTTGACATTTGAAGATCCTCCGAATAATATTAAGGTATGTAAATTTGTTTTTGAAATTATTATTATTTTTTTTTTTTAATTTTTTTTTTTATATTACAGGCAGGATGGAAAGAGAATTTAGCAACTTTCATGAACGAATTAAAAAACCTTTCTTGTGTGGGCATGACATCAATGGGGGCCGCTCTCAAACAAGCCTTCGATGTTCTTAATATCAATCGGATGCAAACAGGAATTGACACTTATGGCTTGGGTCGATGTCCTTATTATCTTGAACCATCTGTCATTGTTGTTATCACCGACGGTGGAAAATTATCGAATTCCACAGGAGTTCAAGAGGAAGTAAAGTTTATCTTTTATCATTTTTTATTGTAAAATATAATCAGAAAATATTTACAGGAAACCTTTATTTATAGAATTGACTTTAATTTTTTATTACTGAATCAAATTATTAATTCAATGATAATTTTCACTAGAAAATTTTTTTCCTCTGACAAGGTGATTTTTCCTTTATAAAGTAAAAAAATTTTGGAAAATTTTCTATATATGTCAAGATAGATTTTCTTTGATTGAATCACATTGGTTGACAAGTTCGCTTTGACGTTTCGGCTCTCCTTTTGGAGTCGGGTGCTTTCCAGCCAGAGTCCAGATAACATTTCGACCACAACAGATTGAGACCTCGGAGTCAAACCAAACCAACTAACACGAACTCACACTAGACCACTTAACCAACCACTTGCTAAATCTCTTAAGCCAAACACAATCCGCTAAGACTTCCAGTAACACCTCGGCTTAGAGAGTAGACAGATTGAGGCCTCGAATTTTGCCCAAACTAAACATAAACATTATCACACACAACCAGCCTCTTCCTAGATCTCCGAGACAAATGCAAACCGCTGAGACATTCTGTGACCAGACCAGCAAGGCTGCGATTCCGAAAACAACCCATCTCCTCTCTTTCTAATTTCTCCCTCTTGAAAATGACTCCAAAAAGAGAGCCGAAACGTCGAGTAAATCTAAACAATCAATGCAACTCATTCAGAGAAAATTTCAACTTCACTATGGCTTGAGATAAACTGTAATATCTCTATATATATTAAACCCTAATATACATTTCTGTAAATATATACATATACTGTCTATTTCAAATTTTCGCTACATGAAAATACTGATATAGATGTTTTCCATGTGATATCACTTGAATATAAAATAAAAGTAGGCCTACACATATGGATAAAAAAGAGAAGTCTTTTTTCCTCTTTGCTCAAAAATTTTATCAATGTTTAAAAAAAAGTCTAAAACAAAAGATTTTTCATTATAAGAGTGAAAATTTTTCACTAATATTTATTTTTTAATTTTCAGTTCAACCTGCCAATGCACTCTCCAATCCCAGGCTCAGAATTGACTCGAGAACCATTCCGATGGGATCAGCGTCTTTTTTCATTGGTCCTTCGTTTAACCGGTACTCCTGCCGTGGATCGAGATGGAATGGTTGCAAGTGACTCTTCTCCTATTGATGCCATGTGTGAAGTGACTGGTGGACGATCTTATTGCATTACTTCTCATCGAGTGATGCACCAATGTATTGAGAGTCTAGTGCAGAAAGTTCAAAGTGGTGTAGTCATTAATTTTGAAAAGATAGGACCTGATCCATTGCCAATTTCTGAAAGTAAATCGGATATAGACTTAATGGATTCTGATTCACGAGATAAGGATGGTGATAAAGATTGTTTGATAATCTGTGATGAAGATGGAAACACCAAAAATGGGGTAATTTCTACTTTATTTAAAAAAAAATTATAAGACCTACATTAATCTGATCCCAAGTGTACTTAAATAATTATTTTTGCAATTTTATACATAGATACGATCAAATGGATCCCTTCAAGGGCTTACAAATTCTCCGTGGCACCAATGCCGACGTCTTATTTATGTTCCCCGACAGCAACAACAAAAAGGAGCTTTCTCTGTTGGCTATTGGCCTATTCCCGAGTCGTTTTGGCCTGAAGCAGGAGCCACATCTTTAGTAAGTTTATTTTTTTGACACTTGAAAGTCATTCAGTATGAAAATATAATTTAATGGAGGACTTGCATTTAAAAAAAACTCTCGTTTGTAAGTTTTGCAAATGGGGGCTCCATCAAACCATATCTTTGTACTGAAGATGACCAGGGATGAAATCGGTCAAAATACCTACCAAATAAAATGATCTGAGAAGGCTTGTGTAATCTCGGGATATTCCTTATGTCATCCAGCGATAATTGCTACTTAATATAAAAAAATTATATTAAAGCACCATTCTGCGTCTTCTCATCTGAGTTACAACAATTATTCTTATAAGGGGATGTATAAGCGGCGTCTAAAAGTACTTAAAAAAAAAACTAGACTATTCTAAGGAATTTTTCAATAGGGTTTTTTTTAAATTAATTATATTCATAAGCAATTATTAGGACAGAAAGTTATAATTTTTTTAATGACTTATTAAAAAATTAAGGAAATTAATTTTTTTTGTTATCAAGCAAATACAGCAAACAATCTGTCCCAATAATCTTTAATCTAAAAATTAAATTATTGTTATTAATAATCACATAAAAATTAAGAAAATTTTAAAATAAGTTTGGTAGAATATATTTAAAAATTATGTGTCAAATAGTTCAACATTCTTGCAAAAGATGGCAAGCTAGTCTAACAGCCGGTATACTATTAGCCTATATCTGCCTATATTTATATTAATCGCCACTCTACAACCAACAGCTATAAAATTCCTCATAATACATTATAGTCAATCTTAAGTAAGCTTGCCATGGACACAAATTTAACTAACTAAATTATTCAAAAAAATATTTCCCTTTGGCCTAAAATCCTAATTTCCTTACGACCAATCTTCAATCTATTATATGAAGTATATAAATTAATGATTTTTCTATTTTTTAGCCCGCTCGTTCTGCACATCCAAATGTCAAGTTTACTTGTACAAGTCAGGAACCCATGGTAATAGAAAATTTACCTTTTGATAAATATGAACTGGAGCCGAGTCCCTTGACTCAATATATACTTGCCAGGAAACAAAACACTACTTGTTGGCAGGTTTGTCATATATATTCTTTCTTTCTTCGTCTTTTATCCCATTGTAACTGCCGGGCATTTGAACACCTTGCCTCGCATTGTGTTTGATTTCTTTTAAAAAAATTCACAATAATAGTCATTTTTTTATATTAAACTTATAGGCCTATACCAACTTATACAAAAAAGTTTTAACAGCGAAATTTTTATATAAAATTTTATTTGAATCTTTAGGTATCATAGTTCTTAAAATTGTTAGTCAAGTCCATTGAGGGGCAATTTCTCATGTTATTGTTTTTATAAAAGAATTGGAAATCGTTATTGTGATACTCTTTTATGTTTGAACCAAGGTTGGCATAGAATTTCCCCAGGTGGGTAAAACCCACCCGGTTTTTTTGGGGTTTTCCAACTAAAAAAAAACACTTATTTGGGTTTAATCGGGTTTTTTACTTTTTCTTACTTATATATGAAATATATATCATCATCTTCATTACTATATTTAAAGCCCTAGCCACTGACTTCCTGTCCTTGTTCTCTCGCTGATTGGCCAGATTTACAGAAACTTGACTTATGGAGGGAAATTTAAAATTTCCCTGGACCCCCTTGAACGCCTTCGGCGAGCAAATATGTCAAATTTATTCTTGCTTCCTGTTTGAAAATTTTAGTTTTAAATTTCCCTCTCTGACTTAAAGTTTTAAATTTCCCTCTCTGACTTAAAGTTTTAAATTTCTCTCCCTAACTCCTCTTCCTGTAAATCTGGCCAATCAGCGAGATAATAGGAACATAGACCCACGGACAGGAAGTCAGTTCCTAGTATTATTCAAACCCAGAAGCTTTAATAAACACATTCGTGATAAATATACTCGTAAATCAACATTATTCTTTGATGCCGGTCGAAATATTTACGAATTAAATTGATGTGAGAGGCGTCCATTAACGGCTGGTTTTATTCTCCGGTTCCTTCTACATACGTATGGTCCAGCAAAAGTCCTAATTCTAATAATTATTCTTTAATATATATTATTAAGTCAACCTAGTCAATTTTTAAAATAATTTTTTAATAAAATCTACTTTTTACTTTACACCTTATTTAATAAAGAATCTTTCTTTATATTCATATAATATATGAATTATTATTATATCATATGTACTAGGGTATAATCGCCTGCTGAGAATCATAGTAACGAAAGTCCGAAATTCAACAATTTGAGAAAAGGCGTTCCAAAGTTTTATAAACATAGAAGCTTACATTTAAATAGCCGGGCAACAAATGAATAGGTCAGAATCAATAGCAAAGAATGGAAATATATTTTCGCACTTTGGTATTCAAAAGTGAAGACGTTTTAAAAACTTGCTAGACTTAAATCAAAAATTGAATTTCCGACTTTCGCCACTATGATTCTCAGCAGGCGATTCAACCCTCGGTAATTATTTAACGGAGTAAACTGTTTGAATATACAAAATATATATATATATATATATATATATATATATATATAAGTTAAAATTTTATAGGTTATCATATAGTTTCAATAAGTTATTAATTATTACCTTGGTTAGTACTGAATTATAATTGCTATATAAAACTTGGTTGAAAATTGTCATCTTTAATATTTATTAATCTTTTTTTTAAATAACTTTTTAGGTATTTGTTATGAATAGTTATAAAAATTCAGATGTTGGACATCCATTTGGTTATTTAAAGGCAAGCACAAATCTCTCATGTGTAAATCTTTTTGTTATGCCATATAACTATCCTGTACTTCTTCCTCTTCTTGATGAACTTTTTAAAATCCATCGTTGTAAACCAACGAATGAATGGCGTAATCACTGGCAAAACTATTTACGAACTATGCCTTCTTACTATGCTGTGGTAAGATATTTTCTATATTTATTTTTGTATTATTATAATACCGATGATCAGGATTTAAATACCAATTATCTTTATGATATTATAATAAATAAATTATCAATTTGTTTTTCCCTATATTTTATTTATTTATTTAATAATAATTTAATGCAATTTACCTGATATGCAAAGAGATTTAATCTCTTCTATAACTTTATATTTTACATTCTATTTTTTATGCCTAATTTTTTTTTAATTTCTAAGCCTCTTCGAAGAGCTCTTCAAAGAATGGCTGCCCCAACATCGCTTGCTCATAATCTCATCCCCGAAACAATGGATAATACTTTGAGTTATAGTGTTATGAATTACTTAAAACGATTAAAAGTACAAGCAAAAATCGAATTTGAAAGAATGTGTAATGAAGTGAGTAATAAACCTCCTAGTAAAGGAGCTCAACCAGCTAACGCTGCGGGAGTGGAAGGGATACGTGTAATACCACGATCACAATTTAAAAAGGATCTCGTAACTCATCCACAACTTCAAGGTAAAAATAATACATAAAACTTAATTTTTAACTTTGCCCTCTAGTAAAGGAGCCCAACGCCCCAATAGCTTGGGTAGTTAAAGTTAATGTAATCGCCAACGAAAACTCAAAATCTATTTATTCTATTGATTTGCACACATAAACTAGAAGTAAAGGCCAAGAACCGAAAGACTTTAAACATGGGACCACCAGGGGGGTCAATATTTTTTTCTTACATAACCTATAATATTTTTTATATATTCAGAAACTATACTTTCTCCCAAGTAAAATGATATATAATATTTGTATCCTAATTTGTCTAATGTTGTCTTTCAATAAATTTTATTTAAGACATATAAAGAGAAATTAGGGAAAAATATTTTCAATATTAATTAATGTAAATTTTTTATTTTCTTTTTAAGATAAATTTACGTCCATGCGAGACCAGCTCAACGATTATTCTAGTTTTATGGTTGGCGTTTTGCGATCATCGAGAGGTCATCAAAGTTATAGAAATCCTTTTGACATCCCAAGACGATCTTTACTTGATCAAGTTATAAGAATGCGAGCGAATTTTTTGCAACTTTCTCATGCACATACAAAGTTATTAGATGATGATTTCGTTCATAGTATGCCCGTAGCGCAAATGGGTAATTACCAAGAATATCTAAAAAGACAACAGCCACAGTTAAGAGAGATTGAATCAGCCCCCGTGAGACAACATATGTTTGGTAATCCTTTTAAAATTGATAAGGTAATTTATTTTTTAATTTGTATTAATTTTTAATTTTTAATTTATTGAAAATGTATGATTGGTTTATGTCATGTTCAGCGTATGATGGTCGATGAAGCGGACATTGATCTAGTAGGCGGTGGTTCCACTAGTCAAAGTGGAGGTAGTTCAGGGGCAGGTGCTTCATCACGGCAGGGTACAAAGCGATCATCCAGTGAACCTATGTCTCCTCGATTACCCAACAAACGTAAACCTGGCCCCTTACCTAAAGACACAGTCGCTCGACGACCAACATCCCCAAGACCTGATTCACCACTGCCATTAATTCCTAACTTTTTAAATTCCGGAAGTCTTACTTTGCCAGAGGCACAGTACCTAAGTTCTCCCGGGTCTTCGCCACCCGCATCACCTGCTGCACCTGTTTCGGATGTGGAGGAGGATGGTCCATCCTCTCCCTCCCGTCTAGTGAATGGTGATTTTGGTGAGCGTCGTGAGGAGCGCGCGGTGTTAGTTGCGCGTCGATCGCACTCATCGCGCGCTCGGCTTTCAGGCCACCCGGATGTACCTGGTCGGCCACGATCTCCGTCACCTCCGCCTCCACCCACGTTGCTGCCGACATCATTAGACACACCGCCGCCTCGGCTTGAACTCAACAATCCAGTGTCTCAACCGGCCAATTCCAACAACCACATAGCAGAATCAAGAGTCTCGCCTCCACACCTGACCAACCATTACGATCATGTAGAGGTAAAACAGAATCATTTACCTCCTCCGCCTTCAGCGCCAATTCCTCCGCCTCCACCACCTCCTCCTTCAAAGGAGGAACTTGCTAAAATGCGAAAGCATAATTTGAATCTTCGGGAAAAAGTCTATCAAGAAATAAGAAGGCCTGGTAGAAGTGAGTATTTTTAAAATTCTTTTGCTTGTTCTGAATTACCAAAAAGAAGTTTCATTAAAATAAATTTTTTAAAAATGTTTAAAGTTTTTGCATTCAATGAATATCTTGTTTCGGACTTGTCTTTTCATAGATATATATAACATTATTTTGAATGTGTATTGGTTGTTGGGCCAAGCGCCTCATGATCTCCAGCCAACCAAATTGGTCGAGAGCCCGATGGTCTGATTTAAGGGAAGCCCACCTATGCCCAAATTAGGCTGGAGATACTGGGTTCGATTCCCGGGGCCTTGGAACGTTTTGGTCCACCAACAAACAAACATAATCACAAAATATTATTAAAAAAAAAATTTATCTTCATAAGAACAGTATGAAATTAATTTAATTTATTTATGTTCTCATCTTATTTATATAAGTGGATTGTATGGAGGGAATCAAGGGCGGATACAAGGGGGAGGGGAGGGTAAAGGGGTCCTCCCCCGAGATTTGGGAATTTTTTTTTTTCGGAAACAAATTTTATTTTTAATCTAAAATTTTAGAAATTAATACTTAAAAATTTGATTTATATATATACAGAATGCGCCTTTAAATTACCGAAATCAAGAAAAATTGTGTGCTATGCGACCAGTCACACCAGATTACCCCCCCCCCCCCCCCCCGAGAAACTCTCCTGGATCCGCCCTTGGATGGAATCCAAGTTGTAATAAAAACGAGATAAGAAAAACCTGCCTTTATAATTAATTCGTGTCAATGTTTCAGGTTGGGTTTTCCCATCTTCTTCAGGGTCAAATAGAAGGGATGTTTATTGCTTGTTCGTCATTATAAAAAAACTCCTATATGGCACATAGGACCCTAGAAAGCGAACTAGCGATAAACATCTTTCTTCCATTTAACTGTTTAGATGAAGTTTGCAAAACATCAGCGAAACTAGACTTAGCTAATAATAAAGGTTTAGGAGGAACACCAGTTGTTTCCTTCTGTCTATTTTATCACAACCAATTATTAATCTTATGTTAAATTTATTATATTTTCCTATCGAAGAATTTATTTTTAAATAATTTTTATTATTTTTTTTTTTTTTTTTAGATTTTACTACATTATTTAAAACTCTTGAAACATTACAAGGAACTTTGGAAATGAAAGTAAAGATTGTGAAAGACATAATTCGTGAGACAGTGCGTTTTAAAAGGAATTCTCTTTCCGAACGACTTGAACAATTTCTAACTACATTATCTCAAAACAATTCACCTAGTAATACAACACCAAACAATCATGTGACTCGTTCAAGGAGTAAAAATTCAACTTCGGCTACACGGACAGCCTAAAAAAATAACTTCGGCCAGTGGGGCTTTCTCTTTTATTTTCTAGTGAGCTATTAAGAGAAACTCTTTCATATACATAACATTTTTTTCATTTATCATCAAAAAAAAGATGTAGTTTATTATTAATAAAGATTGTTTTACAATAATTGTTATTATGTACAAATTTGATAGATTTTATAGATTCAATCAGATATTGTAAAACAATCTTTATATATAAAAAATTTAATAAAAATATATTTTATTAAAAAAGCAATAAATTTAATTAAAAATGACATTGATAAAAATGTTAGTTAAATAACTGTTATTTATATTTATTTAAAAATATTTAAGATTACAGTAAAACCTGTTAAATATTTTATAAAAACAGGGAGTCAGAGATGAACAAATGACTTCAAAAATCAAACTCGGGATTTCTCAACCTCTAATTAAATAATTTTTTGAAAATAAATAAAACACTGCCATAATTGCCTGAATAATAAGGCAATTTTTTCTAAAAAATAAAAAATTGCAAAATAAAATTAGGTTTAGGGTCCCAGAGTTTGTACCATTATTCTTGAAAATTACAAATTTTAGATTTCTTTTTTTTAAAAGTACTGCATATTTTTTAACTAGATTGTTTCCTTGGTGTAGGGGTTAGCGTCCTGGCCTTCTGTACCAAGGGTCGCGGGTTCGCATCCCGTCTCATGCGACAATTTATTTCAATTGGATTGGCTAACAATCTTATTGAAATAAATAAAGAAGGGGACTAAATGGCCTTCGATGCCGAAAGACCTTAATAAAAAAAAAAAAAAATCAAGCAAAATTCACACTCGTTTTTAAATTTTTTTTTAAACATCCCTTACTGAGCATAAAATATATTTGATAGTTTAGTATGTAAATATATTTTTATAATATACTTTTTTTATGAGAATAAAAATATCAGGTTTTACTGTTCTATCAAATGGGTTTTAAGAATTTCCCCTTTTTTTTTAACTTTATATTTCTATACTTAAAACAAATTTATAAAATTACTCTATATTTAAATTCATTCATTTCATTTTTAGTTTAAAAAACTCAATAGTCCAAAAAACCGCGATTTTTTGATTTTTCACATTTGTTTTACTAATTAAAATCAAGATTTATTCCAATTCTACAGTATATTTCTTACAATTTATAAAAGAAATAACAATGATTATAAAAATTGATACATATTTTATTATCTTTAGATAATTTTAATTTATACATAATGTAAAATTTTAAATATATATATATACTGGATAATTTTAAAAGGTAAGTATATATATTTTCAAAAAAAATTTTTTTATTTTGTTAAATTATTTTTATCTTGATCTTAAAGATTCATTTTTTTAATTTTGTTTTCAGATAACTTCAAGAACATACTACAGAGTACAAGAATTTATTAAATTAAAAAGATATTTTTATAGAACAAAAAAAAATAGTACGCGTTGTACATCAATTTGTTGTAAGAAATTGTATTATATAACTATATATTGTGAAGAAGAAAAAACAAACTATTTCACATATTGTATTTTTATCGGACATTTGATTTTTCCTTTAATTTTCAAATTCTAATTCATTTTCTCATTCATTAAAAATAAAAAATTTACAAAAAAAAAAAAATTATATCATCTTCCAAAAAAATTCATTTCTTTTAAAATTTTTCATTTGACATTTATTTCGATTGATGCTGTGGATATATACAGGACCATGAAAGAGGATAGATAGACCCCCTCTCCCCCAAACTTACATCAAAATTTAATAAATAGAAGAAAAAACCAGCGCCTCTTTATCCATCATAGGCACTATTTATTTGCAAATATTTCGGGTTGCATAACGCCACCCATCATCAGTGCAGCATTAGTTTTGGTGGTGGATGTCGTCTGTATAAATGTTATACAATCAGAGGCAAAAATATAGACGACATCCACCGCCAAAACTATTTACTGCACTGATGATGGGTGGCGTTATGCAACTCGAAATATTTGCAAATAAATAGTGTCTATGATGGACAAAGAGGCGCTGGTTTTTTCTCCTATTTATTAATCACAACCTCCAGCCCAAACAATCAACGATTATAATATATATTATATATATATATTGCTCTATGTCAGCGTTTTAAAAAGTGGGACGATTATTAGCCACAGAGAGCTATTTTCCAAATTATCACAAAAGTTTTATAAATAAAATAATAATAATAAATAGGAATAAATAAAAAAATATTTTATAGATATGAGTAGCTAACTACAAGAACACAGAGATTTGATAATGCGCTAGTATTAGAATTTAATTAAAAGACAATAATAAAATATTGTTTTTTTTTTCTTTTTTTTTTATGAAGGTCGTCCTCAAGGGAAAGATCTCAAGGATTTACTCGACGAAAATATTATTGAATTACAATCAGGATTTTTTGGCCGCGAGGCCGCTACCACACATGTTGAGGATCGAGGCGTGTACTATTCAGGCCGGGCCTTGAGGAAAATCCGATGGTGTATTGGAACCTTAAGTTTTATTAATAAAATTTTGTGTTTGTATTATAAAGTGGTAGGGGGAGGCGTGGTAACAGTTTAGAAACCACTGCTCTATGTGTGAATATTAAAATTTAATTTAATTAATAATGGGGGGGGGGGGGACCTCTAGAAAATATTTTAAAGGTACGGGCCTGAATGTTTACAAGTATTTTACTAAAAAAAAAATTGAATTAATACTTTTTATGAGACAAATTTTAAAATTTTATACCATAAACATTTCAATCGAAGAAGAAAACAAATCTTGACATAGTGAATTAACTAGAGTGGGCTCGCTCGCTCTCTTTCTTTTTTTCCCCCAGGAGTAAATTGATAAAATATCTACAGGTAAATTTCAATAATCTCAAAAAACATTTCCTTTAAATTTATAAGTTTAGGATATCTATTATTAACATTTATAATTAAAATTGAGTTACTTATAACCTGAATTAATACTTTGACATATCATTCTTTTTTTATTAAATACGATTTAATTAAAAGTTGTACTCGAAACAAATTAAATTTAACAAAGAAAAATCATTTTTATCTAAAAAAATCTTTTAATTATTAACATAATATTACGAAACAAATCATGCATTTTAGCAAGGATATCACATGATATAAATTAGATAATTTTTTCCACTTTAATATACAAATAACGATATCTTAAAAACGAAGATAATATTAGTATATATATAAATTGTTGAAACAAGAGATTGAGAACATTTTGTTGCTGGTTCATCTTTTATATATACTTTCTATTAACGTAAGTCATTAATCCATATATATATATATATTCATTAAAACCCTTCAGGAATTAAAGCCCTCAGATACTCAGATTTATCTAAAAGATTGGTATCTAGTGAAGGCGCTACGGGGGCCCCCTCCGACAAAGGCATCTGCCCCCCCAATTTTTTTTGTTTCTCTGTTGATATTACGCTCAACATGCCCTACTACTGGACCACAGTATCGCACAATAGCTTATTTAAATATGATAGATCGCTAATTTCAGGTACTGAGGCGACCGGAGAAATCTGAACGCTTGATTAGAGCGGCGTTTCTCTAGTAGACTGAAATTAGCGATCTATCATATTTAAATAAGCGAGTGCGGTACTGTGGTCCAGTAATAAGGTAGTAGGACATGTTGAGCGTCGACAGATCCGTGGTGCGACTCCCGGCGGTACCTACATTTTTCGCTTATTTAAATTAATAAGTTCTTGGTTATATGCTTTTCATAATTACTTCATGGACCAACACTTGATATATATATACTTATATGCACTTGGTAGATATATTCTTGGTTTAAAAAAGATGACAATTATAATTTATATATATATATATATATATTGATGGAGAAAATGGCTGTATATATATATTTTTTTTCTTTATTTCAGAGCGTATAGAGGCTAACAAGTTTGCGCAAAAATCACTTGTTTCGGCGAAATAACACCTTCATCAGAGCCACATTAACTGGAATACAATTACAATTTTTACAATGATGTATTTTACAAATAGAACAGAAACAAATTAAGTAAATATTTTACATCATTGTAAAAATTGTAATTGTGTTAATGTGGCTCTGAAGAAGGCGTTATTTCGCCGAAACAAGTGATTTTTGCGCATACTTGTTAGCCTCTATAGGCCTACGCTCTGAAATAAAGAAATATATATATATATATATAAATTATAATTGTCATCTTTTTTAAACCAAGAATATATATACCAAGTGCACGAGATTTTAATACATAATACTGGTTCACACTAAAATAATCATGATATATATAATTCTTTATTTTATCAAATGAAATGATTGATTTTATATTAATTTTATTTTTTCATTGTTCTTTTTAGAAAATACAATGGTGGTCCACTGGGGAATTGTAAGTGCCGGAAAAATATCTCATGATTTCTGCAATGCACTTAATACGGTAATGACAGAAAACCGTCACAAAGTTATAGGAGTTGCTGCAAAAGATCTAAATCGAGCGAAAGAATTTGCTACTAAACACGCAATTCCGAATGCTTATGGCACTTATGAAGAACTTTTCAAAAATTCTCAAGTTAGTAAGTATTGAATTTCCAAATTATAAAATAATTAATGTTAATATTTATCGACATATGATTTTATTTATAGAAATTGTTTATATTGGAGCAACCAATAATCAGCATTATGATCTGGTCACCTCAGCTTTGCAAAATGGAAAACACGTCCTCTGTGAAAAACCTCTTACATTAAATGGTCGAGACACTGAAAAACTAATCGCTCTCGCTAAAAAACAGAAACTCTTTTTTATGGAAGCTATATGGTCAAGATGTTTTCCCTTAATTGAAAGAGTTCAACAAGAGGTACCTTTGTTTATTCCAATTAATATTTAATAGAATTAATAATACATTTATAAACTATTAAATAAAACTAGTATCCGCTTCTTGTGATTAGGTGTCGCATCCCGTCTCATCCAACAAAAATTTATTTCAATTTAATTGACTATCATTAAATTGAAATAAATAGAGACGGGGTCTAAATGGTCTCAAAACTAGACATCAAGGCTAAATGTTAACACAATTTCTTTAAGTATCAACTTTTTTTTTTATATCATCGTAAAATTTTTTTTTTCAAATTTGGATATTTATTTTCCACCATCATCAAAGAGCGGATCCAGAAGAATTTTTTGAGGGGTAAGGTAATTTTTTTTGCCCTTGAGCCATAGCACAGTGGTAGAGTGCTTGCCTCTTCTGCTAGGGAGCCACGGGTTTGCATCCCGTCTTATACGAGAAAAATTTATTTATTTGTAAGAAAAAGTAAATATATATATATATATATATACAAATCAAATTTTTAAGTATTAATTTTTAAAATTTTATATTAAAAATAAAATATAATTTCCAAGAAAAATATTTTTCTCAAATCTTAGAAGGGGGGGGGGAAGGGAGCAATTACTCAAATCTCAGGGGAGGGGGGAGTAATTACCTCCCCTCTAAGATTTGAGAAAAATATTTTTCTTGAAAACTATATTTTATTTTTAATATAAAATTTTAAAAATTAATACTTAAAAATTTGATTTGTTATATATATATATATATTTACTTTTTCTTACAAATTTTTTCGTATAAAGCGGGATGCAAACCCGGGGCTTCCTAGCAGTGATTTGAGTAATTACTCCCCCCCCCCCCCCCTCTGAGATTTGAAAAAAATATCTTTCTTGGAAATTATATCCCCCCTCCACCCTGTATGACTCCTTGCAATCATCCCACTGATTTATGTATTTTTTCCTTAGATGAAAGCTGGAACAATCGGTGAAGTGATACAAGTAGAGGTTAATTTTGGATTTCCTTTGGAATCTGTTGATCGGATTAGTAATCCACAACTTGGCGGTGGAGTCACCCTAGATCTTGGAGTGTACACTTTACAATTTGTAACGATGGCTATGGGTGGTGATCGACCTGAAAAACTTGTCGCAACGGGGCATTGCAACGAGGAAGGTTCTGATATTGCTGTGGTGGCTGCTTTGAAATATAGTAACGAACGAACCGCTATTATCTCTATGAGTGGAAAGGTAAATCAAATCATCAATCTTCATGAATTATATAATAATAATCAAAAATAAAATTATAAAATTTCTTATTAAACTTAATTATATTTTATTTCAGACCCAGTTATCTAATGAAGGTGTGATTCGAGGCACTAAAGGAACAATCCGCGTGCCTTCATTTTGGTGCCCAGATAAAATAATAATACCAAATGAGACACTTGAGTTTCCTCTACCAACCGGCGCTAAATACCCCTTTAATTTTTTAAACAGCGAAGGTTTAGCTTATGAAGCAGAAGAAGTTCGACGATGTCTTGAATATGGTAAATACATAAATGGATCAATGAATTTAAAAAAAAAAAAAAAAAAAATAGTAAAGTAAAGTAAAGTGAGAAGTATTTTCTACTCATTAAAAATTAGTATAGTGAATAACTAATATTATCCATAAATTTTTTTTAATTTTTAGGCTATTTGGAGAGTTCTAAAGTTCCTCACTCTTTAACTCAACTAATGGCTGATCTTGAAGAGGATATCAGAAAACAATTGGGAGCAAAATTTCTCGATAATTAAAAAATATCATAGTTATAAGAAAAATTTTCTCATTTGTGAAAATTAAATTAAATGTAATTTTAATACATATATCAGCTTGTATATAGGTCAAATAATGCAGCCAAAGATTTTTATTAAAAGAAATTCTTCAGCCTGGCTGGGATAATATACTGTAATTAACAATTAAGTTAGGCTACTAATTGTATGAAATAAATTCTTTTTTTATTTTCTTTTTTTTTTTTAATAATTTTTAGGTGAACATAAGTCTTGAGTAAGATGTGCTTTACACAATTTTGGAAGAAAAATGATAATATATACATTTTTAGGAGCATCAAAGAAATAATTGGTTTATAAATTTTAATCGAAAATATTAGTGAAGTTTTTGAGCAAATTGTAAATAAAACTCAAAAGTACATCAGTAAACTATTAGTACTCTGGGCAATTTTATTCAAAAGCATTTCAAGGGAGTATCTTGAATAACAAATTTCAACCTTTTGAGAAAGGTAGATTTATTCTACCTTTTATTTATTTATTCTTCTATTTATTCTATTTCTCAATAAATTTCAACCTCGTAGCCTCCAGGGGCCTGGCAACTGAGAAGAGCAATAATCACAGTAACGGTTAAGCAATGCAAAGCGCGGCGAACCAAGGGCGTACCCAGGATCAAATCTAGAGGGGGGCAGATCATTGCTGACCAGATTGTGACATAGCTTTTTCATATATAGGGGAAAAGCCTTCGAATTAAAGGCATAAAATGGATATGGAGAAAATATTCACCAGCGAGTTGCTTTCCACAATTAAAATAATTTATTCTGCAAATATTTCGGAATGCCTACGCAATCCATCTTGCGTCAAATTACACTTATGTGGAGCGTGTGTTAATGATAAAATTTTTTTGTATGAGAAGCCATTCAACAATTAGGGTGAATTTTTTAATGTACAAGTCACTGAGGGAAAAACTATACTTAAAAAATTCACCCTAATTGTTGAATGGCTTCTCATACAAAAAATTTTTATCATTAACACACGCTCCACATAAGTGTAATTTGACGCACTGAAGATGGATTGCGTAGGCATCCCGAAATATTTGCAGAATAAATTATTTTAATTGTGGAAAGCAACTGGTGTATATTTTCTCCATATCCATTACCTCAATGATCTGTCCCAGCAAAATTTTAACTTCTACTAAAGGCATAAAAACCCTTGAGTCCTAACGAGTCCCCGTCGCTATCGCCCTACCTAATTTTGTTTCATTTCATCACTTTATAAGCATTTAATTTTTTTTTCTTGCTTCTAGGGGGGGGGGCAGCTGCCCACCCCCTACCCCTCGCTGGGTACGCCCATGCGGCCAACGCTTGGGATTGGTGACCCCAAGCAATCAGAGAGTGGAACGTCCCCCGGT
This sequence comes from Euborellia annulipes, assembly GCA_023213315.1. Classification (NCBI taxonomy): domain Eukaryota; kingdom Metazoa; phylum Arthropoda; class Insecta; order Dermaptera; family Anisolabididae; genus Euborellia; species Euborellia annulipes. The sequence goes on from JAKCPI010031695.1 coordinate 72,895, forward strand.
AGCCATCGGTGCTATGTCTTGTAAATTTATTAAATAAAATTTTAACCCCTAAATGGCAGCAGTACCCGAAAAGGGCTTTAAAAAATGTAGCCCTTTTCCTTCTCGTGTTTTTTAACCACTCACTGCCCATCTTATTGGACTCTATTTTGGAATCAGGGGCGCATAAAAATCTCGACATCGAATCTATGATCATAATACTTTCTCTCTCCATACATATATTACATATATAGGTAAGAGGAAGAAAAAAAACAACTCTCAATTTTGGCCTAAGAAAGCATATCATACTCATTTATATTTACCGCCAATGAACAATTTTAATAATAATATTTAGAAATATTCGTAATATTTATAAAATAATTTCATAAATTGTTTTTTCAAATAAAATTTAAAATTAAATTAATCTTTGTTTTTATAAGATTTAAGTTTTTTTTTTAATTTAATCAAAATAAGAGTATATCTTTTGAATCATTTTGAAATCTCTATCAAATGACATTTTGTGATGATCACATGGTTTTAAATTAATTAAATTTTAATTTCCAATCAGATTTAAATAATTATACAAACTTTTATTAATTATTTTCAAGATTAAGTATTTGTATTTAATTATTATTTCCATTTAATTAGTTAATTACTTGAAAATGAACGAAACATCAAATTATTATGATATAGAAGATAAATGGATGTTTGAATCAATTAAAAAGTATAATTATATCATTTAATATAAACTAATTGTTATTTATTATTATTATTATTATTTTTTCTAGATATGATCAAATTCGGATGTATGATTTAGAGAATGTTACTTGTCAATTGGAATCTTCATCTATCAATGACATTTGTATGATTCAAAAAAATAAATCTAAACAAGATCAGATATTGGAATATACTTTGCCATCTAAAATTACGATTGAACCTGGGAACGAAGGATTCACTAAGGATTGTGATCTTAAAATGAAATGTGGAGCATTTTTTAAAAATGAAATTTATAAAGTAAGTACTAATCTTATAATTCATATTATAACCTTAAGTTAAGAACTTATGAATATGGCTTTAATATATAAAGTATAGTACACTCTAACGGGTCAAAGTCGCGGAATAACTCACAAGGCAGTTCCAAGACATATCAGGATGGTAAAAGATTAGCTACTGACAAGGAGGTAGCGTGACAGCTAGCCTGACGACCTTGGTCATTCTTAAAACATTGCTGAAATCCATGTAATTTTTTGAGAAGTAGATGAATTAAGTTTGCTGGAATTATTCAATAGGAAGGATTTAATAGAGAAAATAAGCCACTGATTGCTTTTCTTAGTGAAATACTTTTGTAAATATTTCGTATTGAATATCGCAAACCATTTTCAGTGGCACAATTGTGGAGCGTACTTGAAATTATAAAATATTTATTGAGAAGCCATTCTATATATGGTGGGGATCACTTTTCGATGAGAGCAAGTTACTGACAAAAAATTACATTCCTATATCCGTTACAAAAACTTATATATATATATATATATTTTAATCCTTTGCACTCGTATGTACCATATAGGCGACTTGATTTTTTTTACCGTTGCAATCCTATGTCGCCTTATAGCCGCCATCCTACATTTATTATTATATATATACAGGGATGGGCGTTAATCAGTTACATGTATTTGAAATACAAGATACCAAATACAATATTAATTGGTATCTTGTAACTCGTTACAGAATTGGCAAAGTAATTGCTATCTTGTATTTCGTTACATTTTTTAGTAATTGGTATCTGAAATTCGAGATACCAAATACTTTTTTTTTAATTTGCCGCAGTGTAAAAAGTCTTGCAGAGGGAGCTGAAATCGTTTTAATTTATTTAATATTACTGTATGTAATCGTCGTGTGGGTTTTCTGCTCCAGATCTTAGTAAAAACCAGTAACTAGAAGTCAATCAAACCGCCAAATTTTCACTCTTCGTTAAAAAACTTTTTGCTTTCTTCTTTCAACCAGCTCTCAACGACTAAATCTTTGTTCTTCTGCCCCAGTTGAAAGATTGTTTTCATTTGCGGGTTTATTCATTCTCCATCAAGTTCCAGATTATCCGACAAAACTTTTGAAAACTTGGTTTTTTGAAACCTTTTCATATTTTTATAAATAAATTTTTTTAGTGTCATGATTAATTTTATTGTTTTCGATTTTCCAAAGGTATTCTCCAATATAAGTTTAGCTGCCACTTTCCTAAACTAAATTTATTTAGGGTTCCAGATAGAGCCCTGCACGGGCCGATTTTTTGGCCCAGACCGGTCCGTGTCCGTATTTTTTTTGACTTCCCGCCCGTACCTGGCCCGTAATTTTTTACCATTCTTCAGGCCCGCCCGGAATTTTTTCAAACCCGCCCATTCCCGCCCGAGATTTAGTGAATGAATGAACGAATGTCTAGTAATTTTTAAATAAAATTTCATTTGCATGCCCGTCCGCCCGAACCCGTTTATTTAGACTTGCTACCCTCCCGTATCCGCCCGTAATTTTTTCATGGCCTCCAAAGCCCGCGGGCCGGGCGGGTAACGGGCCTACGGGGCAACCCGTACCCGTGCAGGGCTCTAGTTCCAGAATTACCCCTCCAAAAAGTATTTTAAAATCAAGGAAAAATTTGTTTGTAATTGGTATTTTCAATGTATTTGAAATACGTAATTGGTATCTTGTATCTCGTTACACAAACCCGTGAATAATTGGTATCTTGTATTTCGTTACAAAAATCTGAAGTAATTAGTATTTTTTATCTCGTCACTCAAAATCGAGTAACTTGCCCATCCCTGTATATATATATATATTTACATGAGTATTACATTCAGGTTGATTATCTTCTTTACCTAGGCGTAATTTAAGAAGTGATTTTTCGAAATTACAAGGGGATATTATTTTCTCTCAAACATGAAGTTAGTTTTCCACTTTAAAATTGTTTAAATAAATAACTTTAGAGAAATATATTCCCAGAAAATCTTTTCATTTTGATCTAATATAAAAAATAATTCTGAGTTGACTGAGACCTTTTCAAATATAAATACGAGTGCAATGGGTTTATATATATTTTATATATAATAATATATACACACAATATATATTATATATATATATATATATATTTGTTTATGTTTTTGTAACGCATATAGGAATGCAATTTTTTCTCAGTGACTTGCTCTCATCGAAAAGTGATACCCACTATTATAGAATGGCTTCTCAATAAATACTTTATAATTTCGAGCACGCTCCACAATTGTGGCACTGAAAATGGTTTGCGATATGCAATACGAAATTTGTTATATATATACACAAAATATATATATTATATATATAAAGATTGGTTTATATTTGGAAAGTAATCTCTCCTAAATTTGGAAAGTAATCTTTATTCTAAAATTAAATTCTTTTTCGAGAAGATTCCCAGCAATAATAATGCATCCCGAATGTGAGTTTACAATTTTGAACTTTGTACAAGACTTAAGAGAAAAAATTCACCAAATTGGATAGCCAGCCCTCTTTCTATAATCATTCATTATTGGAAACATTTTGGCTATATTTTTGAAATTACTAGAATTGCTGACTTTTTATTTTAGAATTATTATTTATTATAAAAAAATAATGATTTCAGATGTCAACTTTATACGGAAAACAAAAAGTAATTATTTCTGAAGTAGGCCAAAAAGAAGTGGGGATTCATGAATTAGGATCAGAGGAATCAGGTATGTATATAATTTATTATTTATTTTAATGCAAATGACAATTGTGGTATTACTATCTAAGATGCAGGTCTGAATAAAAGAGGTTAATTTATTGATATATAAATTTTTTCTTTGTCTTTATTTAACATTCTTTTATAATTCTATTGATATTCTCTTTTAGATCTCATTAAACAAATTGGGCATTGCACTACCGAACTCATAGGACCTGATATCGCTTGCAATAGCCAAGGTCAGCTTTTGTTAGCCTCGAAAAGCAATCAACCTTTACTAATTGCCGATGTGGCTTCATTGCGAACGATGCGAGTACTTCCAATATCCAGCGAAGAAGATCATCTTCTTGGATGTCATTTCCTCGAAGATAATTTAGTAGCTGTTTGTTATCAAGATTCTGGACAAGTTATTATATACGATATCAGAACTGATAAAATTGTCCAAGAGATAAAACCAAGTGAGTATCATTTTAGCAATTTTTTCATTGTTATTTTAGGGGTTGGAAAATTAGGTTATTTGTAGGGTTCGAAAAAATTTTATTTAATTTTATCAAAAACGAATAGTTTCTTGCAAGTTGTTTTAAATCATATGCATAGGCCCAAGCCACAAGCTACGGTCGGGGCCTTTTCTGCAGATCGGCCAAAATATGTTATTGAATTTCAAAAGATTTATTGATGGAGAATTTTTGAACTTGAAATTTTCTAAATTAAAATAAAAAAAACTATTGATATTAATTTGCATAACAATTTTTGGCCGAAGAAAGATAATTTGATTATTATTCGTTTATTTATTTTTTTTAAAGGTTTATTAGATTTCTCTAATTAGCAAGCAACATAATTTTATATTTATTAATTAATATGCCAGGGCCGACGTTTCGGTCGCATATAGGACCATCCTCAGGGTCATGCCATTGTCATCCTTGGCAAAAGACAATTAATTTAATAAATCCAAAGACCAAATTAGATAGAGTGTATGTATCAAAGAGTGAGTGAGTGACTCACATTCACTAAATGGATTTATTAAGTTAATAATGTCTTTTGCCAACATGACCACTGAAGGATCAATATATTGACAATGGCTTGACCCTGAGGATGGTCTTGTGTGCGACCGAAACGTCGAATAATGCGCAAATTATTTTTCTCTGGCCGAAAGTCCTAATGAAAATAATTCTTTCTTATGACCATCTCCAATCCATACGGGTTATTAATATTTATTACTCAATTTGTAAATAGTACAGCAAATACAGCGAATTGAATAATTTCAAAGAAAAATTTTTTAACGTGAACATCATATGAAATTTCAATTTCGGAAGTTTTTTTCATAACACACGGACTTTGAGGAAATTTTACACTTAACGGAACCAGCATTTTCAAATTTTTGGAATGGAACTAAAGAAAAAGCAAATATGATCGAAATTATAATTTTTAAAGAATCCAGCTTATCCAGCTGATTGGTAAAGCATTCAGAGAATTTTCTTTCCTGGCTGCCTCTGCTCCCATATTTCCTAAAGATATTCCAGCCACAACTTACATCGCAATTTTTAAAGATTGTAATAATATCTTTTCTAGTGACACCCTCTTCATCTGGAAACAAATGGCAGATTGGCTCAAGTTATTCGAAATCTCGTTCAGTTCAACTCGAGACAAACAGTGTTATTTTATGGGTGAAAGATGGAATTGTAGAACTTTTTGACCGAAGGACTTTAATCAACCGTTTGGAATGTATTAGTTTGTCAAAACTTATACCAAGTGATTTAGAGATACGCGTTTCCCCATTTAAACCATCACAAATTGCAGTGTTCAGTTCCAAGGCCGGTGATGTATCTATTATCGACCTTACATCGACGGATTCTCCTTTAACACCTCGTTTTCTTTTCACACATGATGGTCATAGTGTTCTTAACCCTGAACAATTAGACGTTCATGTCACTGATGCTTTGTGGCTTCGAGATCAAACTCTCGTTTCGAGTGCTAATACAAAAAGTCTCCATTGTTGGAAATATAACACATGATCTCACTTTGAATATAAACTTTAGATCATATATTCATTGCTATTGCATTTTATAAACATATAATTTGTAATTAATGTTTTTATTGATTATTATACGATGATTTTATACAAAGATTTTTTTTATTTTCTAAGCCAAACTAGAAATGTATTAAATATTATCGCCATACACGACACATATTATCTTTGGAAATAGTGTAAATTGCATCACCGGCGTAATCAAAAGCGCATTGAATAACTTCGTCTCGATGATTATCAAGAACCTGAAGACATTCGGCGGTATCTGGATTCCATATACGCGCTGTACGATCAGCTGATGCTGATAAAAGTTGGCCTGCACAAGGACTAAAAACTACCTATAAAATAATTTTCATTTAGTAATTATATATATTTTATTCATAAGAATATTTCAATTTTATTTTAAAATAAATACCTTGCTTACTTCTTCAGAATGACCCTTTAAAATTGCTTTACGTTCGAAATTCTTTAAACAATCCCATATAAAAATTTCACCATTTCCTGTAGCTGATGCCAGTCTTTCAGTTGAATAATCGAACGTAATGTCAAAGACCTGTCAAAATATTTTATTTCAAAAAATAATTTAAATAACTAAGAATATATTCGAGTATATATACATATATTTTTTTCCCGTTCGGCACTCTGGCCATTATTGGACCCTTCGTGTCTCCTGGGGGATCTCCCAGTATCCTATTCCAGGAAGCAACTTGAAAATGTTGAGCTGGACACTAACCCGAGTCGTGCCACCCATAATCGGCGTCAGAGGAGCCAAGTGGAGCTTTGGATTGCGGTTCTGAAATCTCAACACGACTCGGGTTCGAATCAAATTGCCGAGCTCTCCTCTAGGGAAGTGGGAGAAAATCTCACCCCAAAAACACAAAGGGATCAATTTAAGGTGGCCTATGTGCCTTAAGCCGGCCATTCACGATCGCTCCAAATGGATGTCATCCATTCACTACACGACATTCATTTGTTTTTCCCCACTCACGGTCAGTTTTTGGATTGACATCGCTCCATTTGGACGGATGAAGCGATCGTGAATGGCCGGCGTTAAAAATGAGGATTACTCCGATTGGGTAACCCAGGAACTGCCTGGGTGGCCGAGAAGAAGCATTACCTCATAAAATCCACCGACTAATTCAATTGTGTATATATAAGTTATTTTATAAAAATAAAGTTTCATTATACCTCTGCTTTATGTCCTTGTAAGGTATGCAAACAATTATGCATTCGACGATCCCAAATTCGTGCAGTTTTATCCAAAGAAGAGCTTGCAATGAGTTTATCATTTGGCGAGAAAATGCTCTGGGAGATTTGGCAATGATGGCCAACCAAGACAGTCACCCGCCTAAATTAGATCAAGCATTCTAAAGAGAAATAGTTATGAAAAATCCCAAGTCTCTTGTGAGTATATTTATATATAATATTATTTATAAAGAATAATAATTGCAAGATCTCTCACCTGATGAGCAACATTACACATACTGCCTAATGCAAAATATACCGGTATACTTTCTTGACACTTATTGGGCCCTGGAGATGGCCTCTATCGAAACTGAAACGTTGGCCCAATAAAATATTTAAAGGAAAAAAATTTGGCTGCCAGTCTATGCTTTTGCAACCCTTCCTTGATACAACTTCACAACAACAATATTAAAGAATAATGAGCCCATTTTTATTACTTTTTTCCATTCTATCTTATGATGCCATCCATTAACCATTAAAATTCCACGCAAAAACAAGAATTCGTACCTCTGCATGTAGCCTATTTTTAACCAACATTTTTCATTTATTAAAATTTATGCCATTTGCAACGCAAGTTTCAAATTTTAAAATACTCATTATCTTTTAAACCAATTGAGCAAATTAAATTTTTTTATACCAAATTTTTTAATGTAGAATATTGTTGAAAGTAATTGGCTTTCCTTTCAGTTTTTCCTTTTGGGGGGGGGGGGACCCTTAGCACCAGGCCACCAGGGTTGGTCGAGGGTCCGGTGGCCTGGTGCAAAGAATAACACACCGATCCCCGAAAATACTGAAAGGCCTAGGAGGGTTCGATTTCCTGGAGACAGGGACGATTGGCCCACCAAGAAAAAATATATTCACAAAATTTAATTAAAATGTCTGAATTCTCTTCCATAAATAATATTTTAATTTTATTAGGAATGAAAGTTAGAAGAAAACAGAGCCAGAATTTTTTCTTTAAAAAATATTATTCTAACAGCCGACGTTTCAGCTTTGGTCAAAGCCATCCTCGGAACTGTTAGTTGTCATTATGAACATATATTTAGAATTGTATTTGCAACTAATTCTGGAAATAACATTAGTAAAAAGTTTTAGTTTAAGAAAAAACTTTTTCCTTCTTCTATCACTAATAATACAATGTCTTTTGTGCCTAATGTGACACTTGACACCAGGGCATTAGATGAAATTGTACTGCCTAACTTTCATTCCTGATACAAATTCCACCAGCCATAAAATACTCTTATATTTATAATTTTATAAATATTACGAATATTACTTATACGTAAAATAAATAATAAAATATTACCGTTTCACTCTAGGATCCCAGAGGCACAATGTTCCATCAAACGAACTCGTTAACAACTGTCCATCTTGGCTAAATTCAATCCCAACTACAGTATCCGTGTGTCCGCGTGCAACGTACAGCTCTTGGCCGGTTTGTAAATCGAATATTCTTGCCGAACAATCCATACTTCCTGATGCCAAAAGTTGAGGAATTCGATGGCTGAAACGTACCACGGTCACCTCACCAGCATGACCCCAAAGGGTTTGGATGCATTCCTTGCCTCGCCATACACGCACAGTTCTATCGAAAGATCCCGTAGCAAGCCGATCACTGAAAAAATTAAGTATTTAATTATTTCAATATTAACCCATTTATTTATATGAGTTATCGATTTGGAAGCAGCAGAGTCAAAACTTGAAGCCGCTCTAATCATAACTGTTGCTACCCTAGCATGGGCGTAACATGTGATATCGCCCCCCCCCCCCCCCCAAAGAAAAATTGAGACAATATGGGGCCTTCCAGGCCCTCCCTCCGGATGCTGGCTGGTCCCATGCCCCCCCCCCCCCCGAAAAATTATAGTATTTTCTTTAACTTACCTGTAGGGATTGTTGAAAGCAACACTAAAAACAACATTTTTATGACCATTAAGTGTTGCAATTTCACATCCATTTTCCAAATCCCAAATTTTACATGTTCTGTCATAACTACCAGTTGCACATCTAAAAGATATAAATGTTTTTAAAAATAGAAAACAAATACAAAGATACTAATCGAAGATAGTTTGTGAACAAAATTTCTCAAAAGCTGTTCTAATGATTTTGGTATTTATTTTACTATGATAGCTATATTTATTTACTTCAAATTCTAAGACCTGCATTCATGCAAAAGGAGATGAAACAAATAAAAGTTGACCAATGAATGAAAAATAACGAACTAATCTTTCTTAAAAATCTCAAAACCTTTTGAGAAATTTTGTTCATAGATTATTATACATTATGTCTTTTGAAAAACCGGAGTTTAAACTCTACATTAGAGTGTTAACAATAATTTAAAAAGTAAAAATCTATTCTTAATTATAAAATTAATAGATAATGAACCTGTGACCGATTCGATCAAAAGCAGCATTGGTCAATGCAAGAACATGAGTCCGAAGAGTCCAATGTCTCCGATAAGTTTTAGTAACTTCTCTTTTCCTTAACTGTGACTGTATATTTTGAAGACCTCGACGAAGTCCAGCAGAAGCGTCCGGACCAGAGACTAAAGGTTCATTATTTTCAACATTTTGAGCCCATTCTTCAACATCTGAACTAATAAGAAATAGTTGAAATTCTTCTCTAGCTAATTTTAAAATGAAATACAAAACTCAATTTTTTTTTTTTAGGATATCATCTTAAAATTTAAATTTCTCTTATTGCCTACCTGGTTTTAAAATCCAAAAGATCTAGAGTTTTAAGATATTTCTTGTTTGATGATTTTTCATATTCAAATCCTAAACCTTTAAAAAGAAATATATCATTACAAAGGCGAGCAAGAGGATCAAGGGGTAGCAGCCCTCTGGCGAGCGGCAAAGGCCGCCGAAGGCGCTGGTATATATATATATATATATATATATACCTAGTATACTGGGTGCGCGGTTACAATCCGGGCAAAATTGAATTTGAATTTCTCAGTATATTAGAATTCAGGAGTAGGCGCTAATTGGCACTAAGGTGTACTAGATACGTCGTCGGTAGGACTTTAATAATATAAAAATGGCAGAGTTTGTCAAGTCAATGCTTGGAATGTAAAAGAAGAAGAGCGACGTAGATAGAAACTCTTCGCGCTGGAAGAATGCTGACCGAGATTTTAAGATTCTTAAGGTAACCAAGATGCATCAGTGGATGGAGTGTATGACCTCTGGGAGGCCGTACATCTTTCAACAAGACGCTCATACAAGTCATTGAATCCAACAATGGCTCCCTGAAAATATTTTTTGGTCGAAATATTTGTGGCCTTCTATAGTCCCAACGCTTTCGACTTCCACGTGTGGAGCGTTTTCGAGAGACAAACCAACAAGTCCAGGCACCTCAACATCGCCACCCTCCAGGGCTCCATCAAGGCAGCGTTTTCGACCACGGACTGAGAACATTTGAAGACAGCATGCTCGCGCTAGAGCGAGGATTCAGACTGTGATAGAGGCAGCAAAAAAGGACCTACAAACTGGGATATGAAAGCATTTTTTCTATCTTTAATATTGACTGTAAGTAAACAACTTTTTCCATAAAACAATTTTTTGTTCGGATTTTGGTCGCGCACCCTGTATATATATTTAGTTGCTGGTTGACCGAGCTGGAGCTCGGTAATTTTTTTTTTATTTTTTTAATTACTAGTATATTCGAAGTTTCTAAAAACTGAGATAAAACCTGACATGTTTTCTATTTCCCAAATAGTATATATTTAAAATTTGAAAGAAAAAGTTTGAGAGAATTTCGAGAAAATTTGAAAAAACTAAAAAAGTACATCAGTAAAGTACTAGTACCCGATTTTTCCCAAAGACGAGACCTAGCGCAATTTCATATTGGGACCGTAAATAATATATATTTAAAATTTCAAAATAATCGTTAGAGCAGTTTTCGAAATATGATATGCTGATATGCTTACAAACGTATATTATTTCATAAAATAATGCCGCATTACCTGGAGGAAAATATCGTAGCAGAATCTTTTTTAAGTTTCATTTCATAAAAGAAGTCGATTTTTTTCTTTTCTATATTTGCATGTTAAAAAGATATTCGGACTTGTTTTATCAATCCTTGTCGCGTAGCAACACAGCTTCTAATTTAAGAGGGAAAATTCGGTTAATTTGCTCTCTTTTTATTAAAAAAAGGTATATATATATTATATAATAAGATCTATAAACAAAACAACAAAACAAAGCTTGTTATTTTTTGGCCCCTTGGTGACATTTAGAGTTTACTAACATGATGGGTTATTATCAAAATTTTCAAGTATTTTTTAACGCGTGATGGAGGCACGAAAAACGTTAAACTCTAAAAAGTGTCGTCGACGTATTACGCCATATACAAAACCAAATTCTGACGAACGAAATAAGAATAGAAGCTTTAGACTTCAAAAGGTATAGATAACTATATATTCATTTGTTTTTATTTTTTTAAATAATAAATATTTAAAAAAATTAGGGAAATTTCAATTTTTTTTTAATTAAAAAAAATTTACTTAAGTTTTTGGCGTATCTTCGTAGCAGTGAAATTCTTTGTAAATATTAATTTCTATAGATTTACAGTATTGTTGGACAATTTATAATTATTTCAAAAATAAAGTGAAAATTAATTTCCTTCTTGTTCTAATATATTTCGATAAGAAAAAATAATTACTTTTAAACTTGTATTGATTAAAAAATTAAAAAAAAAAAAAAATTCATTTCTAAGTTATCTTTTCGGAAGGAAATGAAGTTATTTGAAGAATGAAGTGGCTGTTGAATTTAAACAATTTGAAAAAAGAAAAAAATCCTTTGAATATTTTATTTCTACTACTAAGTGCTCTTACTAGAACAAAATCCTATAGCGGGGCCGGAAAAATGTTCAAGGCGGTCCATTTGCGGCTCGGGGGTTGGCCACCCCTGATAAAATAGATTATCTGCGTTTAAAATTTTCTCTCTATTTACATGCTTGATAAAAATACTGTAAGCCCTAAATTTTTTTTTTTTGGAATTTCGGAGGGAGGGGGGTTTAGACCCTTATCCCCCCCCCCCCTAATTATTGCCTTGATAGGTACATATATCAGCCAAATACTTCAATACAGTGCAGCAAGAAAGAATGTTCGTCTCCCATCCCTGGCCTATTTTTTCACTTTCTCTTACCTCTATGTTAATATATATAGAGAGAAAGTATTGGTCAAAAATTCAGTGTAGAGATTTTGATGGATATACACGTTTTGAGGTCACCTGAATCCAAAAAAATGGTTTTCGCAACATGGTCTGTCTGTCTGACTGTGTATGTGTCTATGAACAAACTATCTCAAGAACGAAAAGAGCTAAGTGGTTGAAGTTTTATATTTAAGTTAGGTACCTCTCTGGGACGTAACACGAAGCTTTTGAACAAAATTGGCCTAAGAGTACTAGTACTTAATTAACTGATGTACTTTTTGAGTTTTTTTTTTTTTTTCGATTTTCTCAAAATTCTCTCAAACGATTTTGATTAAAATTCAAAGACATCTTCAAAATTTTTGCAAGTGCGAGGGCCCCTTAAAGATATTGACTGGAGAAATATACAGACATGCAAGAATTAAACCCAAATCTCATAAATCTTTCAAAAAAAAAAAAAAAACAATGACTGAAGCAGTGTCGGGTGTCAATTTAATTCTTTGTTCTAAAAAAAATTTCAAGCATTTTTTTTTGTATGAAAACCAACAAAAAGAGAAGTCCATATAATTAAATAATTAATTATGAAAACTCAATTAAATGACATAAAAATTTTGACATGTCTAAGAATCCACCTAACAATGTGTTATTTATATTTTCATTTTTTTTTTTGTAAATATTTTTTTCATTTTTCAATAATATTAAACAAAAAGTTCAACAAGTTTTGATTAATTTTTCCAGAAACTGGCTTTAAATAAATTTGTGAGGTATTTGACTGATATGACTTTAGGAAATACGTGGCGTCCTTTGTCAAAGGTGTCGACTTTTGTTGTAGACGGCGAGCGGTGAGGGAGTGAGCGAGGTCGCCGTCGGCGGCCACTTGGACGGTAGTCCTAAGTGCAGGAAATGCATCTGCACTCCAATTGACCTGTCGCCTGTCGAATTCCCAGCAGTTTGGGATGAATTGAGGAAGTCCAGGTTACTTTGTGACGGAACTATTCAGAGTACTGATGGTCAAATCTTCCATATCCATCGAGCCATCTTAAGTGCTTCCAGTCCTTATTTTCGGGTAAGCCTATATTTTATTATTTACTTACTAAACAATCAGAGTTGGGCAAGATACTAAAAAAAGTATCTAAATACAAGATATAAGTTACTTTGATTTTGTGTATCTAAACACAAGATACAATGAATTTTTGAGTATCTCGACTCTCAAAAGATACTTTTTTAGGTACAATTTTAGTATTTTTATTAGGAGAATTTTTAATTATAGACCACATGTTTGTATTAAATATTTATTAAAAATATATATAATACATTATCATATTAATATATTTAATAAAAAAATGTGGTCTATAATTAAAAATTCTCCTAATAATAATATTTCAAACCACAAAAGCTTTAATAAACAATTTTAGTATTTTATCGGAAAATATTTGTTTTTCGTTTTGACATACAAAACCTCAAAATCTTTCTAAAATATATTACTTTGGCATTGACATTAAACTCATATTCCAAAGTTTATAAATAGATAGACTCCAAAATTAAATATGAAAAAATGAAAGTATCTTTTTTGAAGACGAAGATACTCAATTTTTAAGTATCTAAATACAAGATACTCAATACAATGATTTTGTGTATCTAGATACTTGTATCTAAACAACCCCCCCCCCCCCCCCCCCCCCCCTGGGGGGGGGGGGGGGGGGGGCCCCCTTAGATTCAAAAGTATCTTATGCCCAATTGCACCAACACATCTTAGATCTTAAGGTCGCCTTGAGCCTTCCATAACCTAAAAAGCGAAATGTGGCATTTTACCTCTTCAACTATTCAGATATTGAATATAAATTTTTTTGAAATAAATATGTCTTATTGTTATTATTTATGCGATGGAGGCACAAATAGAGAATCTTAAGACCCGATTTCCTGATTTCAAATTCAATTATAAGATGTAAGACAAGCTTAAGATCTAAGATGTGTTGGTGCAATCGGGCACTAGATATTTGTGCTGTATCTGGATACTGCCCAACTCTGTATACAATTAGAGAAGATCTTTAACTTACTTATTGTTTAAGTTATTCGATTATCTGGTTTTGGGTTCATAATTAACAATAATAGATTTTTCCATTGAAATTTAATTTTTTATTCTAGGCATTATTTGTGAATTCTCTTCGCAAAGGAGGCGAAAAAGAACGGACCGATGTATCCCTGGACGTCTCGTCAAATGTTCTCCAGCTTCTTCTTGATTATGTTTATACTGGACGATGCGACGTAACCCATTCTAATGTCCAATGGCTGTTGCCGGCGGCTGATAGTTTTGAAATTCTCGGTGTCGTCCAATTATGTTGCCGCTATCTTTTGCATGAAATGCGTCCTGATAATTCTCTTGGCATTTATAAATTTGCAAGCCATTATTTCTGTCATGAATTAGCCAATAAAGGTAAGCTTTTCAAATTTAAATATTTTTTTTTTACTTTCTCTTATTTATATACCGGTATGTAATATTTAGGGAGAAAGTATTGTGATCATGTCAAAAATTCGATGTTGAGATTTTGATGGATATACATGTTTTGAGGTCCTTTGAGTTCAAAAAAGTGGGTCCCGCAAATTGGTCTGTGTATAACGATTTTAAGCATAAAGAAATTGAGCTACGAGATTGAAATTTTATATATAGGTAGGCCTGTCCTCCCGGACACTCAAAATAAGCTTTCGAACAAAATCGGCCAGAAAGTTCTAGTACTTTACTGAAGTACTTTTTCAGTTTATTTCGAATTTCTCATAATCGGCTCTAATGATTTTGATTAAAAATCATAAATAAATTATTTTTTAGTTCCTCTTCAAAATGTATATTCTCATTTTGTCCTGAAAATTGTTTGGAGTACACTTTACTGATGTAGTAATTCAGATTTCTCAAATTCATTTTCCGGCTCTCCTATAAAGCCAATGTTAAATTCCTATGGGGATTTGCATGTAAATTTCTATTCAAAAGGGGGGTCCCCTTTGGAACTTTTTACACATTTTTCCAATTCTTATGAAATTTTATATTTATTTAGGATTTTCTATTATGTATAAAATATCCAAATAGGTAGGCCTAATTAAAATTCTTAAAAATAACCATAGTTTATTTCAAACAGTTAATATTTAAAACAACAACTACATGTATTTCTATTATTTACAAATAGGTCGACGATACATTCTTCATAACTTCAAAGAAATCGTTCAGAGCAGCCCGGAATTCGCCGAGTTGACGTTCGAGGAACTCCAAGCGCTTTTGCTCGATGATGAATTGAATGCTCGCAATGAAGAGCACGTGTTCCAAGCTGCTATCAGCTGGGTGAATGGAGATCCAGAAAATCGAATCCTCCATCTTCAAGGACTTTTAAGTTGTGTTCGATTTGCTCTTATGCCCCTTAGGTTCTTTAAGGAATCAGTTCTCCAACATCCTTATGTGACTAACAATCCTCAAATCCAACAGGTACGTTTTTTAATTAATAAATAAAGAAACAAGAATGAATGACGAGATTACTTCTCTAAAACCATTCACTTCTTAGCTTATTATTTCTATTGTACTTTTTCCTTAAATAAGAGCAAGATCCTTACATGGAATGATCAATTATCTTTCCAGTTTCTCTATCCTGCACGCTTAGTCTGTTCAGAATATGATAACGAGGAACAACCAAAGGAATTAGATACATCACAATTGATTTCTAGACCTCGAGTTCCATATGAAGTGCTTTTTGCAATTGGTGGTTGGAGCGCTGGAAGTCCAACCAATTTTGTTGAAACTTATGATACAAGAGCAGATCGTTGGTAATACACTTTAATAAATTCATTTTTCACCTCGGGCCTTGGCACATAGGAAGAACTCTCGCTTCTTGTTATAGAAGTGAGATGTGCGCTTCCCGTCCTGAGTAATAAATATAAATGATAACTATTGATGTAAATTTAATAATTAACTTTGATTTTTAGGTATCTTTCTGTTGAGATGGATATGACCCCTCGTGCCTATCATGGAGTCTGCGCTCTTGACGGTCTTATTTATATGGTGGGCGGATTTGATGGCAGCGAACATTTCAACACAATGAGAAGTTATGATCCCACTAAAGGACTATGGTCCGAACGTGCTTGCATGTATCAGGTTAGCCATCCATTTTTGTTTCTCAAATTGTTTTACCTCCATGTTCCTAAAATAGCCCTATATTACTCTGCTGATTGCCGATATCTTATCGATATTCTGATTATCTTATAATATAATTCCAATAACATATTCGGAACACAAAACATCTTCCCAGCATCCCTATGCTGTTCAGATCACACTAACAGAACAAAACAATTTCATTCTTCCTTTGTCCCCATGACCTCCCGTGATTGGAACAACTCCTGCGTCTATCTTCCCCAAACCTACAATCTTCAGACTTTCAATCTAAAGCCTCACCTCTTTTACAACTTTGTCTGGAGTTCAACACGTTGAGTAAAACGTTGGTGTGGACAGGAAATTTGGCAGTTTGAGCCGGCGGGAAGACGGTACAGTTGAGCGATAACTGAGAAATTAGTTGAAATCCATGACCTGTGGACAAGTCGGTGATGTGGACTTGTCATGTTCGAATCGTTTTGTTCCTCAGTTTTCCCTAATCACTCCACGATGGTGACCTTCGGCAATGTTCTAGAGAGTTTTTAACTGATTCTATTGACTTTATGAGTTTCCCATGTATTTGGGTGTTAAATCGAAGGAGTATAGTAACAGGGAGAAAAAGGGGAAGTATGAAAAATTAGTAGAAAAATTCAGAGAAATCTATAACCCAACCGTTTTCTAAGATGTTCTAATCTTTTTTCTAACGAGAGAGCATCAAAAATTGACCACAGAGACCTCCCATGACGATATCACACAAGACTGAGCAAAAAATACAAATATGACTCACCATCTGGACACTCAAAATTAGAACGTTTTAACTGAACGTGTTGAACTGAGACAAAAGGTTGTGCAAAACGGAGGTCTGGACCTAACCTCAACAGCATCTTCTCAGTTCCCGAGTTGAGTTTCCCCTTTATGTTCTCCTTTTCTTTTATTTTCTTCCTGGTGATGTGACTATTGGTCATTATAGGTTGACCTATCCCACAAAAAAAAAAAAAAAAAAAAATTTAAGAAGAAGAAATTCGATGGCTGAATGGTAATTATCAGGATTAGGTAGATGTAGGCAGCCAGCAAGTAATAAAAAACTTTATTTAATTATTGTGGACGTTTTGGGATCAAATCGCTCCATCTTCAGGACGATAAACTCGCTGCCGGGAGGATACTTGAGCAATGGGAATATAATCCTCTCCAGTTCCAGGCACCTAGAGCCTGAGTGATGGACATGAACCATTCTTAGATTGATCCTCCCCGGGGGCCTTGCACCCGTAGAGTGTTACGGAGAGCACAATAGATCTTCAAGGTCGGAGTGCAGAGAGGCCCCAGTACAACAAATCAATCAACGTTGCTTAGATATATACATTTCGGTTCATACAAAAATAAATGAATAAATTTGCATATACCATCAGATGTATACGAGAATTGCAGTAGGTGCATGGTCTGTATTTTTATTTAGTGTCAAATGGGCCCGAAACAACAATACTGAGTTACTGAGATACATCTGATTGTATATGCAAATTTATTCATTTATGAAAACATATAACCAAGTATTTATTAATTTAAATAAGCGAAAAATGTAGGTACCGCCGGGAGTCGCACCACGGATCCGTGATTTACGCTCAACATGCCCTATTCATTTATTTTTGTATGAACCGAAATGTATCTATCTCTTCTTCTTCTATCCTCGCCCTTATTATTCCCGCGGTGCGGGGTCGGCTGACCTTATTCTCTCCCTCCACACCCCCTATCCAATGCTGTTGTCTCCGACAGGCCAAACTCGGTCATATCTCTTTCTTGACCCGATGAAGCCAAGTCATCCTAGGTATCTATCTAAGCAACGTTAACAGTTTATCGTCCTGAAGATGGGATCGATTCGATCCCGAAACGTCGACGATAATTAAATAAAGTTTTTTTATTACTTGTTGGCTGTCTACATCTACCTAATCCTGATTATCTTATAATTTATTATAACATAAATTATAGAATTTTCTTTAGGCAATCATAGTCTTATAAATACCGTATATATGTAAAAATATTAAGAACATGGAGATAACAATGATTATTCCTACATTTAATACTATTAATTCTTTTAAAAAATATAATAATTTCTGATTTCAGGCACGTTGTTATGTGAGTGTCTGTGTTCTGGGCGGAATGGTTTATGCTCTTGGAGGGTATAATGGAAGAGTGAGAATGGCCTCTGCCGAACGTTATTGCCCGAAAAATAATCAGTGGGAAATGATCCAATCCATGCACAAGTAAGTAAAATTAAAATTTGAGGATAGGTGTAAGCTAATATTTTCTCCAAATATTTCGAAGGCATTTACTAGTGCTATTAAATCACTTCTTCATTAGAGTGAGCCGCTGCTTAAGAAATACTATTAAATGTCTTCGAAATTTTCCGATAAAACAATCTAAAAATTTTCTCATTGACAAGAAAGTAGCCTACATCTATGGGAGCATACAAGTATTACGTAACGCAATTTTTGAAGACTTTTGACCTCCCCCTTCCCCCATGTAACGCGCCGCAACATTTTTCTGGACCCCCCCCCCCCCCTAGACGTTACGTAACGCTCAAGTGCCCATTTTTATCTAAAAGTCACAATTATGTTGCGCAAAGTACCGGAAGGTCGCTAAAATACAAGTTACGTAACCAGTTGTTAAGCCCCCCCTCCCCTCTTTGTAACGCATAGTAACGTTGAACGAGACCCCCTCCCTTCCCAAATTGCGTTACGTAATACTTGTACGCTCCCTATCTTCAATATACTAATTGGCACGCCACATCCTTTCGTATATAATAAAAATTATCTCCTAATTTAATAACTATTTCCATCATAGGTTGTTTGTTTTTTTTTTTATAATTTATATACTTATCAGGGGCATATAGAATTTTTCGGGGGGGGGGAAAGGCGAACACATTTTTAAATACCCCCCCCCCCCATACACAAAAATATTTTTAAAATACCGGATATACCTGAGCCCCGAGGGCCCGGACCCTCTCAAAGACAAATTTTCAATAATTTTTTTTATCTAAATTTTTTCCGTTTTCACATGAGCCCGGAGGGGCCGAGCCCTCTCAAAGACAAAAGTTTTAATAAAAACATGCTTATATATTAATATATTTCTTTAATTTATGCGACGTAACTTTTTCAAACAAAAATATAGATATATTGGCCAATTAATTTTAATTTTTAATCTGGAACCGTTGGCTCTAGTTAAAACATTATGATTTAATTCTCCTATTACATAGATATTGGCGATATATCCGTATATATGTATATAGATTTGAAAAATTTTGGGGGACCCGACCCCCTCGACCCTCTCCCCCTTATATACGCCCGTGATACGTAGTTACGTAACGAGTAAATTTGCACCAACTTTTATACAGACTCGATCAGTATATATGCATATATATATAAAGTATACTGTAGCAAGTGAGATCGCCCCCCCCCCTTTTTAGCTTCGTGGCAGGGCTTTTGACAACCCTGGGTAAATAGCTACCATCGTATTCACCAGGAAAGCTCTATTGCAAGGAAAAGATTTGAAATTGTGAAAATAATTCCAACCTTTTTAATATTTTTAGAGACTACAGACAAGAAGAAATTAAAGGTTTATTTTTTTTTTTCAGGCAGAGATCTGATGCAAGTGCAGCCGCACTCAACGACAAAGTCTACATCGCCGGTGGATTTAATGGCCAGGATATTTTAAACACAGCTGAAGTCTACGACCCAAGCACCGGCCAATGGACGTTTATTGCTCTCATGAATACTGCACGCTCTGGAGTATCTCTGGTCGCTTATAGGTGAGCTAACTAAAACTACTACCTCTACTTTTCTTCTGTGTGTATATTGTTTCTTGCCTATGTACAAAATGTTATTCTCTTAATACAATGTCAGCGCCCATGACTCATGGCTCAGAGAGAAGACATTAACTTCTCGAACCTAGGGTCCTGGGTTCGCTTCCCGTTCCAAGCGAGGAAAATTTATTTCATTTGAATTGGCTACCAATCATTTGAAATAAATAGGGATACGATCTGAATGGCTTTAGATGCCGAAAAAGACATTAAACAAATTTTAAAAAATGTTCAATGTCCGCATTTTAATAAAAGAGAACAAACAAGCCGATCGTCTGACGCTTGATATTGGTGGAAGGATTTAGAAGAATAATTTAGGTACTTTTGAAACAAAACACTGAATTCAAAAATCAGATTCGATATTCATATTTTATATGATCGAAATTTAATGAAAATTCCTCATATTACTTTCTCTTATCGATATGTATATATTGATATACATATATATAAAGAGAGAAAGTATTGCGATCATGGCAAAAATTCGAATCGAGATTTTGATGGATATACATGTTTTGAGGCCCCTCAAATTGGTCTGTCTGTGGTGTGTGTGAGTGACTGTCTGTCTTTGTGGACATTTTTAAGCATAAAGGAATGAGTTACAAGGTTGAAATTTTATATTTAAGTTAGGCACCCCCCCCCCCCTCCCCTAAGTCGTGAAAATAAGCTTTTAAACAAAATCGGTAAAAACCTTGGTCAAAAAGTACTAGTACTTTACTGATGTACTTTTTCAGTTTTTTTTTTATTTTCTCATTAAAATGTATATTCTCATTTTGCTCTTGAAATTTTTTGAAGTACACTTTACTCTTGTACTTCATAGAAAAAAGGTAGGGAGAAATGGTTGCCATGGTAACAGAATATAAATCTTTTTAGATTAAAATTCATACAATTCAACTATTTTTTAGATGCTCTTTAAAAAGTATATCAATAAAACCTTGCGTGAAAATTGTTTGAAATACATTTGACTGATGTATTTTAGATTTTTCAAAAATCATTTTCAGTCACTTCCTTCCATAGAGCCAGTGTTAAAACCCTATGGGGATTTGCATGTTAATTGCGATTCAAAAGAGGGTCCTCTATGGAACTTTTTACCCATTTTAAAAAGTTTTTTCCAATTCTTATGACATTTTGTATTTATTTAGGATTCTCTATTGTGTATAAAATATCCAAATATGAGATTAAAATTTTGAAAAATAGCCAAAGTTTATTTCAAGCAGTCAACTTTTAAAAGACACAGAGCCTATGGAAATTTTGAATCAATTGACTTTTTTACTTTTTTTTTACTTATAAAATGCAAGTGTTCAAGTTTGAAACTAACGTGCTATGTGAAATTTAAATATATCTCGACACAAAAAATCTGGTGTGACTGCCGCATAGCACACAACTTTCTCTTGCTCTTCGGCAAGGTGTGGTCACACCAGATTGTATAACTATTATTGAGTTTTATCATGATCATAATAGTAGTATTAATATTAATAATAATAAAATTGTCTTCCTCAGAGGTTGTTTGTATGCCCTGGGAGGGTTCAACGGCTACTCGAGACTGGCTTCAGCTGAACGTTGGGATCCTTTCCACTCGCATCAATGGTCCACCATTAATGATATGTTCTCTCCAAGGAGCAATTTCGCAGCTGTCGTTTTAGATGATATGATCTATGTAATTGGTGGTTTCAACGGTTCATCAACAATCGCTTTTGTTGAATGTTACGATGGCGATTCAGAGGAATGGTAATAATTTATTGAATTTAAGGAGACCTAGTGCCCGTGACCTGTGGCTCAGAGAGAAGACATTAGCTTTTCGTGCCTAGGGTCCCGGGTTCAATTCCCAATCAAAAAAATTGATTTCATTTGAATTGGCTACCAAACATTTGAAATAAATAGAGATGGGGTCTAAATAGCCTTAAATGCCGACAAAGATCAAATTTAAAAAAAAAAGGGACATAAATAAAAAAGACACCTCCAGAGCTAAGGAAATTGCAAAATTATGAAAAGTTATTTGTAATTTTAGTAGAAACTCGATTATTCGGAACTCCGGGTATTTGTTATTAATTTGTTTTTTAATATCTAGACGATCGAAATATTTTGGATAATCAAATTCCTACTCTACTTGTATAATAACTTTTGTTAAAAAAATTTTATTTTTAAATCAGTGTTTCTCAAGATATGGTCTGCTGAGCTCCCTTCAAATACATTTTTTTCCATAAATAAAATTAATAATTAAATTGTTTCTTATTAATCAATAATTTATTATATCTCTCTATTCGATGTTTATGCACAATCGTTTGTCATACTGTATATAAACAATTAGTGAAACACAGATATTCTGTAAAAATATAGGCTATGTCTTTCAAAGTCTCCACAGCCCCATAATTTTGAGAAACTGTTCTAAATATTTCTCTATCTCAAAAAAGAGAGATTCTAAATTTGTGTCTCAAATTGTCCTTTTAAGGAATTTTTCGATGCAGTTTTTTAAATTAAATTATAGTGGTGTCATTGAATAGATATTTATCTGTAATTGTGCAACATGTATTTTGTTTGAATTTTAATTAATAAATGCAAAAATTATGGGAAAAACCAAGACGTTGCCCGCCAAGATCCAGCTGAGAAAGCCACGGTTTTAACAATTGGTCAAATATATTAAGTCGGAACTTCGCAAAAATTTGATTAGACCTGAAGTTTAAAGATGAAATTTCATTTCATTTCTATATTGATTTCAAGCAAACTTTGCTCCTCAACTGATCAGAGTTTCCTAATTCACGGAACACAAGAGAGGCATCTTCCCAGCATCCCTATGCTGTTCAGATCACGACTAACAGAACTAGTCAATTTCATTCTTCCTTTGTCCCCATGACCTCCCGTGATTGGAACAAGCTCCCTGCGTCTATCTTCCTCAAAACCTACAATCTTCAGACTTTCAAGTCTAACCTCAACAGGCATCTTCTCAGTTCCCGTAGTTGAGTTTCCCCTTTATGCTTCTCCTTTTGTTTTTATTTTCTTCCTGGCTGCATGTGACTATTGGTCATTATAGGTCTTCGAACCTTATGCACCCATTAAAAAAAAAAAAAAAATGGACGATGTTATGCACGAAGGAACCAAGCCCCATTAGCCTAAATCTTAGATAAGGGACATTACATTTGCACAATTGTAAACAAAACCAATTACTATGGCGTTTTTTCTTGTTTTATACAAAAAAGTGGACAGAGTAATAATGTTGTGATTTAAATAAAGAGATAGATCTTCTTTTTCCCTACAAGATGGCGGTCTTAATTTTCGATCATAATGGCGCTTGGTTCCTGCATGCATAACATAGTCCAATTAGTCTTACGAATAGTCCATTCACTCTTATCTTCAAAATTTTTGGATATTTTTCTTAAACAAATTTATAATTATATTGAAAGAATATAATATATTTAATATAATCAATAGTATATAAAATAATAATATTGAATTCAAATTATAGGTACGACACTTCTCCAATGAATTTGAATAGGAGTGCTTTGAGCGCTTGCGTTTTGGCAGGATTGCCAAATGCCAGGGATTTTTCTTATATAAGTAAAGTGCATAGTGGAAGTGGAAGTGGAAACAATGAAAGAGATCGTTACGAACACCAAGAGGAAGACATGATGATGATCCATGGCGGAGATGCAAGCGATCCTGGAACATAGATTTTCAATTCGACATCGTAAAATAAAAAAAAAATAAAATTTCGAAAATTATATATATATTATGTATATATATGGATATCTCATGAAATTCGGAAGCCATATTATTCGATATAAAAATTTTACATATTTATATATATATTTTGTTTTTTAGAACTTTTTTGAAAATTTCATAGTTTTTATTATAAAATGTTTTGTTAGAATTGTTTTCTTTTATATTAATGTTTTGATGAATGATTTATTTTTTAAAACAGAGATTTATATATATATATATATATATTTGTTAAAATTTTAATTTTTTCTTTTAATAATGTTTTCTAAAAATAAATTTATGTAAAACTTCTTGAAAATTTTTTAAATATTATTTTTAATTATAATAGAAAGCAGGGTGTAACCATTGTTGGAGCCTCAGTAATAAAAGATAAGGAGAGGAAGATGAGTCTTTCGAAGCTGCAGCGGCGGTCATAGTGTTAAATGAGTTTGTGTCGCGAGATCCTACAGTCGATTTCCTTTTGTTTTATTTTTCGTATTATATTGGTACACTACCCATGAGCATATTTTGACAGTTTCAGCTATATAGTATTCTTTGTTTGTGACAGGCTTAAAGGTGTGTAGGGTGTAAAAGTGTTCAGCGATTTTCTGCTGTCGAAAAAAATGGATTTGTATAAAAATGAAATTAAGTGCTCCAAAACACTTGAAATGTTGATAGAAGCATACGGTGAGTCTACTCTGAGTAAAAAAATGTTTATAAGTGGTACAACCTCTTCCAAGGAGACCGAGTTAATGACTAAGCTCGTCCTGGATGCCCCAAGCACAAGGTTTTGCTCAGTTTTTTTCGATTACCATGCGTAGTGTATCGGGAGTTCTTATCACAAGGTTGTACAGTAAATAAAGATTGAAGTTATGCGCCAATACGAAAAAACGCCCGAAATTGTGGAAAAACGTCATGGATTTTGCATCTGCTCACGTATAGTTGCTTCTGAGTAATTTTTTGGCCAAAAACAACACCAATGCCTCAGCCACCATATTCACCGGATTTAACCCCCTGCGAATTTTTCTTGTTCCAAAAACTGAAGAGAAGCACGGAGATTTGCAACTATTGAGGAGATAATGACTTCATCGCTAAAAGAGCTCAAGGCTATACCAAAAGTTATTATTAGAATTGCTACGAGAATTGGAAAAAGCGCTGGCATACGTGTATTATATCTAAGGGGACAACAAAAATATTGATGAATAAATAAATATTTTTTGATAAAAATAAGTCACCTTACTTTATGATCACCATACTGACGGATCTGGCTCGGCTCAGCTTGTGATATCCCATACACGGACAGATTTGGCTTAGTTATAGACGAGCTGAGCCAGAGTCCTGGAGCCCTTTAGATTCAGATTCCTATTAGCAACCCTTTCTATAATTAAAAAAAAATTGATAATGATGCTTGTATTGCATTTTATTATCTATTAATAAATATAATTTATATATTTACCATCAATTCCAGTTTAAACTAGGCAGCAGCCTTAGGTCTGAGCCAAATATACTCTATAATAGGGATGGGACAAGCATTAAAGGGGACCCCCTTTAATTTCGCCCCTCTGGACCCAGAGGAGAAATTCCCCATTTACAATCATAAAATAATAACTACACCTGAATTCATCATTATTATGACCTCCCCGTTTTAAATATTTTGAAACTTTGTTTAATTCAAATTACATTTAAATATTTTATTACTAGCTAAAAAAGTAACTATTGCCAGTCAAAAAAGAATTTTATAATATTGGTATTAATAATGAATTTAAACAATAATAAAAATAAATAAATATAAAAATAATAAATTAATTATGGAATATAAATTTATTAAAAAAACAATGTAATAATAATATTATTAAATAAATATTTTAAAATTGGTATTTTATAATTAATTATGTCTGATCCATCTTTATTGGAGAAATCATTACGTTCAGTTTTTGTGGGAAATATTCCATATGAAGTGACTGAAGAAAAGATGAAAATTATTTTTAGTGATGTGGGTCCAGTCGTTTCATTTAAATTGGTTATAGACCGAGATACCGGAAAATCGAAAGGATATGGATTTTGTGAATATAGAGACAAAGAAACGGCTCAAAGTGCAATGAGAAATTTAAATAATTATGAGATGGGAGGTCGAAATTTAAGAGTGGATATCGCTGGTACAGAAAGATCAAGAATGGAAATGGCTAATATGCAAGCACAACAACAGAAAGAGAAAATTTATGGGGATGAATGTAAACCTGAAGATGCCGAACAAATGATTCTTGAACAATTATCATCATTATCACCCGAACAAATGAATAAAATAATTTGTGAATTAAAAACTATGATTGATAATAATCCAAGTGAATGTTGTGAAATGTTATCATTGAATCCACAACTCACCTATGCATTATTACATATTGGTTTTTTGACAAATTGTTTTGATAAAGAAACGGCATTATCGATGATCTATTCACCGAGGGAGAAACTCGAAACTTATGCAGGACCATCAACGTCCAGTTATACGCCTTCGGCTACCTGGGGAAATATTCCATCGACATCAAACTACCAGCAATCGAGGAGATATCAAGAACCGTCCAGGGGTACGTCATCTCAAAATTTTCAAGGTCTCTCAGTCTCCGAGCCCAGCTCCAGCTCGAGTTCTACAAAAATTACCGAAGAAGAAAAATCTAATTTGATCATGCAAGTTTTAAATCTGACAAACGAACAAATATCTTGTTTAGCCCCAGAACAAAGACAGAGTATCTTATTGTTAAGAAATCAAATAATCGGCTCTAAATTAAAATAGAAACAACTTTTAAAAACTACTTCGTTTATTAAAAAATTTGTATAATACAAAAATAATAAATTTAAATTGTTGAAATAACACTTGCATTTGTAGAGAGATTCACTTGTCCTTTTAAAACTTTTTTTTGGAGTTTCTGTAATTATTAAAAAGGATTGATTATTAAAACAAAATTTAAAAATGTTATTTTTTTAACTTACTTTTGTAAATATTTCTGCCATCAAACGATTTGTTTTATATTCCTCTTTTTTCTTCATTTCTACCTGTTTGGCTTCTTGTTCAGGAAATAAAAAAGTTTTCGGCCTAATAATTCTTTTATTTTTCTTTTCTAAAAGAAAAAAATAAATATTAATAAATTACTGTGATTTTTTAAATATTTTAATTTAAAATCTATAGAAAAAATCTAGTGTGACTGGTCGCACAGCACATAACTTTTTCTTACTAGTTGTGTACTGTGCTTGCTACATCAGATTTTTTCGTGTCGAGATATATTAAGTTTCCCATAGCACCTTGGTACCAAACTTGACACAAGTAAAAAGTAAAAAAAGTCAATTGTTTCAAAATTTCCATAGGCTCTGTGTATTTTAAATGTTGACTGCTTATAATAAACTATGTTTATTTTGCAAAATTTCAATATTATAATTAGATATTATTTAATACACTCCAAAACACTTGAAATGTTGATAGAAGCAATAGTGAATCCTAAATAAATACAAAATTTCATAAGAATTGGAAAAAAATTTTTAAATGTCTAAAAAGTTCCATGAGGGACCCCCTTTTGAATCGAAATTAACATGCAAATCCCCATAGGGATTTAACATTGGCGCTATGGAAGGAAGTGACGGAGGAAAAAGCTCAATTACTATTTCAGTAAAAGTACTTCAAACAATTTTCACGAAAAATTTTACTGATATACTTTTTAAAGAGCATGTAAAAAATAATTGATTTTTGAAATTTAATCAAAATCGTTGGAGCGAATTTTGAGAAAATTGAAAAAAACTGAAAAAATACATCGGTAAAGTACTAGTACTTTTTCACCGATTTTGTTCAAAAGCTTATTTTCACGCCTCAGGACGATGCCTAACTTAAATATAAAATTTCAACCTCGTAACTCATTTTCTTCAAAAATGTCCACATACACACATACACAGACAGACCAATTTGCGGAATTCACTTTTTTGGACTCAGGGGACCTCAAAACATATATTTCCATCAAAATCTCGACATCGAATTTTTGACATGATCTCAATACTTTTTCTCAATATATTTTATATATAGGTAAAAGAAAGTAAAAAAATACCTGCTAATGGATTTTGTGTCTGTGAAGGAAATTTTTGAAAATTTGAGATAAGTTTTCTCCTGCTCTCTTGTCGAAGTTCTCGAAGCACTTGAAGTTCTTCTAAACATCGTCGTCGATATTCAGCATTTTCCACATAATCAGGTCGTCTTTCACGAAGAAACTCTTGGAGAGTCATTCGTTTTGTTTTTCCATTTATGATAGGCGGCGCTCGATTTTCCCGATTGACTGGAATCTTTCGTGTGGGAATTTTTACAGTCACTTCTTGAAGCGGAGATCGTCGTTGTGAAATTAATTCGGAATCATTTGGATCAGAAACAGTTTCCGTTTCAAAAGTTAAAAGATAAGCTGTGGGTTTTGTCGCAGAATCCGTTGACATGTCTCTAGACAAATTTGATTTGTTATTATTATTTTTTGTTCTAATTTTTTGTTTCTTTTCTTCTTGAATGTCCGATGTGTTAGTATCCGTATAATCGGTACAAGGACTTGACGTTGAAGTCCTATTAATTTTTGGCAATAATTTGGCTGGAGGTTCAATATTTTTCGGAATTTCTGGAGTGGGAGTAGAAGAAATGTCCGTATCAAAAGAACTTGAATTTTTAAATTTTTTTGGTGCAACTTTCTGTTGATGTTGTAAATTGGATGTTTGGGGGCAGTTGAGAAAATCAACAGGAAATGTCTGAGTGGCAATTTCACGAGGTGTTTTCAAACTATAATTGCTGGGAACTTGAGTGGATTTAGGTAGAGATCCTTCATGAAGATAATGATGAGAAGACCATTGAGCAAGTGGAAGAGTTGGAGCTTGAATTGTTTTCTCCTGAGAGTTTCTAAATGAAAATACAAAATATTAAGACAAAAAATTATTATATTAGAGTGAGGTGGAACGCTGCGTAGATCTTGTAGTAAGAAATAAAGAAAAGAACGTTTGCAACTATGTTGATTTCGTTTATTAGTCACTTCAAGCTGACGTTTCGGTCAGATATACGACCATCTTCAGGGCTGGTCTCAACACAATTCAGATGGTCGTATATCTGTCCGAAACGTCGGCTTGAAGTGACCAATAAACAAAATAAACAGCTGCAATCGCTCTTTTCTTTATTCCTTACCACTATAAATTATTATAGTTAAGATGGGACTAATCCACAAATTCGTCAAATCCGAATCTAAATCCTAAAATGCTTTCGAAAAATTTCACGAGCCTTATTTTGTTCATTCTCTTATTTGAGAAAAAACTTACCAGTATGGAAATTTGGTATGATCAGGAGGGGGGAATTTTCGTGAGCTCTTTCAATCTAAAGCATGTGTTTCTAACTTTAACTATGCGGGCAAAGGCTTTTGTATAAATCTATGAACAATCATTTGCAAAAAATTTTACAATTCTTTTTCTCGAGCGTGTTTATTTAAACAATGGCAGGGTTGGCAGCCGGGAAGGAGTGCTCTAAATCAACGAAACTCCCAAAGATTCGCGACCTTTCGATCCAAATTTATTCGACCATCATCAGGCAATTATTAAAACAATTTTGTAAATTGAAATTTAATATATGTTTTTTAATTATAATAATTTTTTTATAAAAAAAATCGATCAAAAAATTTAATATATTGTATAAATTAACATTTGATAAGTAAATCATTAATAAATGTCCAATCATTCAGAATAATTAAAAATAATCAAAATCAAAAAATTAACAGTAAAGAAGTTAGTTTGATTTAATAGGCCAATATCCATGGTCACTCTTTAATTTTATAAAAAAAGGGAAATATTTAACTTTTCTAAACCTTGCGATTGCCTGATAGCCAAGTTAGAATTTTAAAAGTTATTAACAAGTCTAAACCAACATATGAATAAATATATTTATATACATTTACATATGACAACTGCAATTAAAAAATAAAAAATAACAACCATTGCAATTTTTTAAATTGCTAATAATATTAATTTTGAATAAAAATCTATTATAGCCTGATTGCCTGATGATGGCCAAATAAATATGTACCGAATCGTGGCAAATCTTTGGTAGTTTCATTGATTTAGAGACACTGCTTCCACCTCCTGCCATTTTTCAAATTTTAATATTCTTATTTCGAAAATTTTAGAATTTTCAGAGTCTAAAGATTCACCCCATCTATACTAAAAATATTTCTTAAAACTACTACTACTAAAATACTTACTCTAATGATACAATTTTGGTAAAATTTTCACAAATTTGTGTATTTTCATTTTGTTCCAGAAACCTAAAAGAAAGGGCAAAAAAAAAACTTAAATAAATATTTAAGTTGATAAATTTTATGTTAAAAAAAAAAGGTATGGAAACTAACTGTTTGATTTGGTTTAAATGATCTATCTGTTTTTGCAATTCACTCAATTGAAGTTGCTTGTTATATGTTTTATTATCAACGGTGTCATTCTTTTCAAGTAAAGCTGCAAATAAACAAGCTGGTTACAATTTTTTCCATCATATTTAGGAAATGAAAAATTTACACAGGTCAATTGTATTGCATTCATCTAATTAAATAGTAAAACTAATTAATTCATTGATATTGTTGCTACAGCTACCAAATAAATTGTATTTAAAATTCCGCATTCCGTAGCCCGCGAAACCAAGGCTTTGCCCCTACCAAGACTATTTCTGTGCATTTAATTCCGAAGAAATTAATTACAATAGTATGCGGAAAATTTTTTTCCCTGCCGTTTATCTTTTTTTTTTAGAAAGACGAAATTTTTTCCGCCCTGCGGAATATTTTTTTTTCTCTGATACTCGAGTACTTGTTACTTTTCGC
Source organism: Euborellia annulipes (assembly GCA_023213315.1). Taxonomy (NCBI): domain Eukaryota; kingdom Metazoa; phylum Arthropoda; class Insecta; order Dermaptera; family Anisolabididae; genus Euborellia; species Euborellia annulipes. The sequence continues at coordinate 103,539 of JAKCPI010031695.1, forward strand.
CCGTGCCTGTTTTGTGTTCCTGATATTTTTTGTATCTGATACAAAATATCAGATTGATACAGTATCACCCAACCCTAATTTGGACCCCGATCTTATTTATTTAAATTGATTGGTATCCAATTCAATTGAAATAAATTTTTGTGGCATGATACGGGATGCGAACCCACGACCCTTGGTAGTGGCTAGGTAAAAAGTGGCGAATTTGAAATTTTCATTTGGAAAAAATTTTTAACAGAATATGAATAGCTTAATGATTTTTCCCTATTCGACAGAAAAATAATTAAAACATTATAATTTCCATAGTAATTGATAATTACCGTCATTTGAGGAATCAGGAGTTAATTTCAAACTGATACTTCGATGACTGTATGAACTTCTTGAAGAAATTCCTGCATAACTTGCGCTGGTTGTTTCATAATAATGAGCGCTTGAAGGTTCCGATGCTTCATTACTATCTGTAAAAGTTTATTAATTTATCACTTTTTAATTAAACTAAAAAAGACAAATCAAAGATGTAGAAAAAAAAGAAAAATTTAACCATATTTAAGAAAAATTTTCCTCTGGTGAATATGATAGTTATTTTTATTCATTTTGCGAAATTGAGCTAAGAAATAAATTTTGCAAGCAAAAAATAAAATAAACATTCATAAATATGGTGCGATGATTTTTTACGTCGTTTCCATGAAAGTCATAGAATTTAACAATTGGGGTAATTAAGAATGGAGTAGAGGAGAATAATTTGGTGGACGATATCATCAAGATTAAAGTCAGTAGAGCTTTCAATAGATCACCTTTACACTTTATATAGCGCAAACGTTTCGATCAATTAAACGGTTGCATCCTACACTACTATTTTTTATAGCTTTATAGAGCCTAATACTATTAGGGGAATTTTAATTATAGACCACATTTTTGTATTAATTATTTATTAAAAATATAAATACCTTTAAAAAAATTGGCACAGATGATACGTTATAGTAATCGAAACATAGCGCTGAATAAAGTGTAAAAGATAATTATAAACAGGTTTCAACCCTAACGATCCTGTATATATATATATATATATATACTTTTATTAAGCATAAACTAAAGTAGTAGACGATTTTAGCCAACGAAATATTCAAAGAAATCAGAAATGACTGGAAGCCTTTGTGGGATCTTACTATAAATACAGTTCTGCAAAAAGAAATATATAAATTTTAATGAAACTAGGAAATGAGCAGACAAAAAAAACGAGAAGGCAGGTCTTCTTTGTGACAGTCATTAATAATTTCACCCAAACGCTCAAGGACTAAACATGTTGCTCTATACCAATGCCATTGATTGATCAAAAACGTTTTCAGACAAAACGGTTTGTCCAAGAGCAAAACCTTTTGCTCAATGCTAACGCACACCGATTGAGCAAAAGGCTTAATAGCAAAACATCTTGTTCAATGATGTCGAATCATGTCTATTTGTGTTTTGCCTCTTCGGTATGAGTTGACCCATAGAAAACCATTGAAAAAACAGTTTTAGGCACGATTAGTCAAAAACGTTTTGTTCGAAAATGTTTTTGCTCAATTGGTGTGTGTTCAGCCTTATTTAAAAATTCTAACCATTACAAAATACCAGTAATGTATATTTAACAAATTGACTGCCCCAGTGAAGAAAGCAACCTGCCCTTGAAACGTAGCATAAAAATTTTTTATTCAATTACTTTTGACGACTTAATCTTCAATCACTAAAGTAATATCTACATACTTTAATGAAACTTTTGCTTTTGAGACGGTCGGGGGCGGGTAAAAAACATAAATATATATATATTTATGTTTTAAAATATTTTTTTGGAAGGTTGAAGATGAAAAACGTATATATATATATATATATATATGAAATAAAGATTACAAATTACACAAATATTTGGTAGGATAAATAAATCTTAGAAAAAAATTTTATCTGTATTATGTATATATATATTAAATAATGAGCGTGTCGACTAAAAAATTTTTTAAATAAATTGATTAAGATCTATTAATAATTACCTGTGAGTAATTTAGACGGCTTCTCAGTTGGTCGGTATGGAATTTTGGCTTCGATTTGAGGTCGAGGTTGCTCTAGAGACGACGCCTCGCGTGATGAATGATCAGTACAAGCCTGCACTTCTGAATCGCCTTGCGACCTTTGTACCGACAAATCACTCTCTCCCATTAACTTTTTGTCTACTTCCGTGACGGGTCTCGCCGTCTCAATCTCAGATGATGAATCATCTGCGTAATTGGTTTCAACTATCCGTTTCACAATCTTGCGAATCAATTTGTCTTTCTTCTCTTGATCATATGTACGACCTTTTAAAATTTTCCTTACCATATCTAAACTTTTCTCTATATCTTTTTCCAAAGTATCACTTGTATAGGATTTTTTATTTAATGAAAAATCCTTTTTTTTATTTTTACTCGATGTAGATTCTGATGAGGAAACTAAACTTTTTTGAGATTCAGCTTTGATTTTTTTTCGAAGTTCATTTATATCTTCTAATTGCATACTTGTTGCTGGAAGATATTCAAAACTCGCTTGTACTTCTATTGATTTTGTATTTTCCAGAGTTTGTACTTGAACACATTCACTACTACTTGAATGTTCCTCAATACTTGAAGACGACTCTTGTGATTTTTTCTTATGATTGCATTTAGAACAATATGGTTTGTCTTTTTTTCGAGTTTTTATCGATTCTTTAATTCCATTTGAGTCAATATTTAAAGTAATGCAATCAGATGCTTGAAGGCCTATCGATAATTTCATTGGAATATTAATAGAAGTTTGAATAATTTTATCAGATTTTTTTTCATTTTTCGAAATCACTGTTGACATAGTCGAAGTTGAAGTAGATTTTATAGCCTGTTTTTTAATTTTATCCAAGTCTTTATTACTAAAAGTTCGTTTAGGTTCGGATAAGTCAATTTCCGTTAAATCATTTAAAGAATTTGTTAATCTTCTTCCTACATGATTACCTTTTCCAAAGAGTTTATAATATTTTTTTTCTAATTCTTTTGTCGAATTGTCGGATGAAGTGTTTTCTTTCGGTGTCGATTTGGCTAAAGGAAGTACAGTTTGTAGATTATTACTCGAAATCCCTTCTGGTTCCAATCGAAAAGCATTTCTTCCTCGCTCCAATACAATCCTTTCGATTGTACTGAGACATTCAGGGTTGGGATTTTGTTGTAGATATCCAACATCAGCTCCGCTATCCCATTCAAGTTTCCGATTTGAGGTAACACTTGACACAGAGCATGGAGGTGAAGGACCTCTTGTGCTGTCTAATTTATTCTTCTGATCATCGTCGGTCTCATCTCTGAGCAAATCATTTGGTTCACCACCAGCTCTTGGGTCATGTCCGATTAAAGGAGGTCGGGCCCATTCCGAGGCTGTTAAAAATTATTTCAATATTAAACAACAAATAAAAATAATATTTGTCTTTATAAAAGAATAAATAGAATTATTTAAGAATTACTTCCGATCCCCTGGAATTGAACCAGGAATCTCCAGCATATAGAGTGACATACGATAGGATCCTGATAGGTAGGGAATGTGTTTTTTTGTTGATATGGTCAGATATCTATCTGCTAATTTGGTGCAAAGAAATAACAACGAAGACATGTAAAGGAAAGGATAGGAGATCCCGGAGGCCAATGGTCACTTAAACCACAAAATATGTTAATATAATTAATCAAAGATAAATGGACCAAACCAAAGCGAACTTTTAATCAAATAGCAAAGGAATAATTTGTCAACTGAGATGACGAATATTTAAAAAATAATAGGTGAATGATCATGCTATTACAAAACCACATGGGGCTTGTGAGTCAGTAAGCCTTTATTAAAAACACAGAATTTAAGCATTTAATATTTAAAAAAATATGATAAAAATAAATGACTAGGTGAAATACCAGTATCCTTGTTGGTCCCCTCACTGGAGTCAGTCTCCATGCTCTTCTCCAGACTTATAACATGCAACTGTTTTGCTTGAATGCTTTCCTGAATTAAATATTCCAGGGTGTGTCTTCTCTTTCTCGATTGTGTTCACAGTAAGTCGGGCACAGCCTTTTATAATCGTTCTCTGGTAGTTTGAGCTAAGCCAAATGACCTAAAAATAATAAAAACAAACATAATACGATTTCAATTATCGTTTGATAACAATTTCAAATTCTGACATTTATGAAAAATAATTGCTACCAACTTTCAAATCTTTAAATTATTTTTAAATTATTAAAAATATATATATATATATATATATATATATATTATAAAATAAAAATAAAAGAAAAATTATTGAAAAAAAATATAATGAAATCATCATAATAAAAGGGGGGGGGGGGGGGGGGGGGGGGGGGGGGGGAGTAATAAAAATTAATTATGTTTTATGATAAATAATATTTTTTAAAAATCCTTTTCGGCTACTGAGGCCATTTAGGGCTTTGACTTTATTGCATAAATTTTTAAATAGAAACCCCCGAGGGCTACCGGGGGACGTTCCACACGCTGATTGCTCGGGGTCATCAATTCGAGCTTTCGTCACGCTTGGTATCGGCTAACCGCTTGCTCTTCTCCGTTGCCAGGCTCCCCGGAGGCCAAAAGGTTGCAATTTGTTATTTTAAGATACCCCACTGAAATGAAAAAAATAAGCCTTTGAATAAAATTGTCTAAAGAGTACTAGTACTTTACTGATGTACTTTTGAGTTTTATTTACGATTTGCTCAAAATATGGAAACTGTTGCTCTTCAGGCTTATAAATAATGTTTTTTTATTTACCCTCTCGGCTGCTGAGGCCATTTAGGGATTATAATTATATATCTGGAAAATAACAAGTACGGACGGCTACCGGCGAACGTTCCTTCGGGACTATTCCCTTTCCTGGGAAGAGTCTGTTTATCCTATAACCTCCTCCCCCCCCCCCCTCTGGATGGGTCCACTGTTTAAGATTCTAACAATTGTAAGTCGGACCTGCAAGTCTGTGATGTCGGTGTCGGTCTTGGCATAATTTACCAAAGTATGCCGACACCGACTATAAACAAAAAAATGAACCAAATACAAAAATAATACAATCATTTTTTTCTCTCTTCGAGAATATAAAAGTTCATAAAATACAGTATTTTAACTACAAAAACTATAAAATCTTTATTTTTCTTTTAAATTCCATTGGAGCTTTTGGAAGCGGTGTCGGCAAAGCAAGATTGCCCAGCCCGGTGTCAGCAATATATTTTTTTACCCGACACCCCGCTCAGTATTATTACTCCCATCCCCCTCCTCTATAAAAATTTTAAATCTGTATATATGCGCTTCAGTGGGAAAAAATATTATTAAATATTCATTTAGAGTTAGAGAAATTTTTTAAAGAAATTTGATATTTTTTCATTAGGAATTTAACGTTGAAGTTGAAAGAGTCGGAGCCCGAGGATTTATCCCTTGTCCCCCTCTGTCAACGATCCCGGCCTGGAGAATAAGCTGATATATCATTTGATCTGGAGAGGCGGTGTGGCCGATGTTTGTTCCCTGGATACCTGGCATCGGAGGAAAGGTGATATCATCGAAGAGGGACTAGAAGGAGAGGAGGAAGAGGGACAAAATCTGAAAGAAAGCAGCTTCATATAATCATCTCTTCCCGTTTCTGAACTGTGATTTAAATCACAGCTCCAATTTGAGCACCTCCAGTTTTTATTCTGGTTCTGTGAATAACCTGCCTATTTAAAAGGAATGATTGATTAAAACAGTGAGCGCCAAAGTTAATCGCACACATGCGTTTTCTACTTGTAATTATTTCATTGTTTTATAAAAGAAAATGAAAATCTTTATTGGAAATTTTCTAGGTTTGAACCATGAAAGTTTTCATTAAAATCCCATGTATATATATATTTTTTTTTAACAATGAAATAATCACAAGTAGAAAACGCATGGGTGGGACTTAATTTGATTACAAGAATATTTGCAAAATTTATATATTCAAATATTAATTTTTGATTATTTAAATTTTTTAAATTAATTATTCAATGCTGGAGATTTATATTTAAATAATATTTAAAAAATTAATCAATTTTCATTTCAGGTCTCTTCTTATAGTGACTCGACTATTTTGAATGCCTAGGCTCTTTTTCTAATCAATGGCCATCTTGGTTCCTCTTCTCTATGACATCTCGTCTGTTTATTTTATATCAAGGATTTTCATATTTTATGGTAAGTAATTTACTAAATATTTTATTTAATTTCTCCCTTCATTTATATTGAATGAATATTTTTAATAAATCCCATAAAATAATAAATATTTTCGCAGCTATCAGTTTGTTCATCAGTCTGCTTGCTCTGTCAAAATTTTCATTTGTTAATATTATTTTAATTATCCTTTAATCATTTTAAATTTGTTTTACTTAATTTTCGAATTATAAATATTTATTTAATAATTCATTTTATTGATCCTATCCGTGAGCAGTAAATAATTCAGAGGCTAGACTAGAATACACTTCAACCAGATTATCAATAAATATTCAATGATTCTATTTGTTTTTCTTTAAGATAATAATTATAAAATTTCTTTTAGGAATACTTGATATAAGTATTATTTAATAAATTTTATTTTTTTTTTATAAAAATGTTAAATTAATTATCATTATGTATAAATATTTCCTTTTTATTTTTAATTTTTATTTTATCCATGCATTTATAATAAGTAAAAAATATTAAGTGATTTTAAAATTTTTTGTTTTCTTTTTATTCCAGATGGATTAAAATAACAAGGACTGTCCTATTTGGAATTGGTAGAGATCTGAAAAATAAAAAAAATACATCCATCAATTCCTAAGCTGTGATTAGAAATTGTCAAGATCGCCTTAGATATTCATTAATTGAAGGTAAGGATTTTTAAATTATTCTCATGCTTTTGCTAATTTACTCTAAATCAGTCTTTATGCTTTTCATAAAATTTCCTATATTTTTATATATAAATTTCATTTTAATGATTGACAAAATTGTTTTACATTTCAAATTATATATATATATATTTAATCTTTTTTCTGAAATCTTTTTTTATTCATAAATTGCATTAAAATGAAATTATTGTATAAATTCGTTTCTCTCATTTAAATAATTTTATTTTTAAACGTTACAAAGATCATTAGCAAAAGTTGGCTAAAACATAGGGCCTATATAAATATTATCCTCTATATATATAAAGAGAGTTGTGACTAACTGATTGTGATGGCAACGCAGGGGCTAAACTATAATACCTAAAAAGCTGAAATTTGGGATGTAGAGTCCTTTTGTTCAATCAATCTTTGTATATTAGATGTTTATATATACTGTATATATATTTTTTAGATAAGCATTTATTAACAATTTTTATTTTTATTTTCAGGATATCATCTGAATATTACTAACGCAACGTTCTTTGCCTGGAACTGGTGAGTTTATTTAAATTTTATATTTCATTGAATGTTAGAACTAGGAAGGAATATTAAATGCCCAAATAGATAGTGTTAGGAGTTGAGGGTCCCTGATTTTTTCATCACAGCCGATAATATGAACTTATTAACAAATTAGAAAAATAATAGTTCATTTATTTTGCGAAGACGTTTTCATTTGTAACCAGAATTCATTCTCGTCAGTCGCGCTCAGTTAAAATTTTGTCAAAATAAATGAACTATTATTTTTATTAATTTTATTAACCGACCACGAAGATATTCCCAGTCTTCCTTGTGATTGTCCTCCCTCATTTCCAAGTTGTTATTATTGTATTTTCAAGTTGTTGTTTCCCTATATATCGGCTACTTGTTATCGGGTATCCTATTTTTTTTTTTTGCCTAACCATTGCTATTTTTTTCCTAGAGAGAATTGCTAACTGGCATAATATGTATTAAATGAGTATTTTTTTCTGTTTTTTTTTTTAGATTTTTTATAAAAAATTTTCATTTTTAATCAGGAAAAGACAAGCATATGTCTTTTACTATAATTTTATTTATTATAATCAAAGCATTTTTAAAACTAAATTTATGATATATATATATATATATATATATATATATGATTTATAATATGACAAAAAAATACTAATTTATTATTAAATATATTTTTTGTTTCTAAACTAAATAATTTTACATTTCCCTTTAGGTAGACGCTTTAATCTTTAATTGAGACCAGCAGCGTTGGGCGAATTGTCTACTTTACTTTGTCTACGCAATTGTCTACGTGTAGACAATGTATGTAGACAAATGAACAATATCCATGTAGACAAAGTAGACAAAGTAGACAATGTAGACAATGTAGACAATTCTAAAATTTAAAAATTTGGCGGGACTAACAACACCTTAATTTTTTATCTATCGTCATAAATATAATTTTTTTGATACTAATATACACGAAATCAATAGGTAAAGAGTGATTTTACAATTTTTTCTATTCCACTTTAAGAGAGAATATTGAAGGAACGAACACTAAATAAATTAATTAAAACAATTATTAATTTATTTGTATATATATTCAATTACAATTTATTTAGTGTTCGTTACTCCAATATTCTCGCTTAAAGTGGAATATCAAATATAGCGAGATATTGGGTAAAAAAGAAACATCTGCCAGCGTTGATAATGGCGGTATTCTTAATTTTAAGTCACTTTTATTTGAATTAGATACTAGAAGCTGTATTATGCAGGGGTTTTTTGCAAAAAAGACACACTGCAACATATTTTTTACTTTTTCATTTTGTTTCCCTAATTCAAATTTTAATTCATTAAAATGTCTGTTTATTGGTCTTCCGTGTTTAGACATTTTTATGTATATGAATTTCTAGGCTGTTTCTAGAAATGACAGATCACTGATCTGAGATGAGAGCCAATGAAAACAAGCGCTGAGCCATTTGTCTACATTGTCTACGTCTTTGTCTACATTGTCTACATTGTCTACGTCTTTGTCTACATTGTCTACATTGTCTACGTCTTTGTCTACATTGTCTACGCATTTGTCTACGTCATGACGTAGACAAATCAAAATATGCTTAATTCGCCCAACACTGGAGACCAGGTTCAGGATGATATTTTTGTTGCCGATGGCCAACCGCCGGGAGAACTGGTTTTTTTGAATGAATGCTCTGGAATTTATTTTAATATGTTATTTCACACTCCTTTAATTAATAAAACATAAATGAATATTTCTCTCTGTTCGAGGACGGACGACCTCTCATTTCGCATTTTATCGGAAACAAAAAACTCATCCCGGACCTTGGTCCATTTCGTATATTTTAATATCTATCTCAAGTAAAATTGCGTAATATACTTCTATTTATATAATTTTGTTTTCAGATTCTTTTTTGGCATTTGCTGTGCCTCGAGTCAACTCCACGCCTCCAGCTGCATTTTCAACATTCGGTGAGTAATTTAATTATTTTATTTTTTTCTTATTAAAATGGAATTTTTATTTAAAAAAATTGGGATGGTGGCAAAAGGTTGATTAAATAAATCATATTTAAATAATATTATTTATTTATTTTTTTATTATTATTTATAAAAAAAAAATAATATATATTATTTTAATATATAGCCTATATATATATATATATATATATATTATTCTCTTTTATTATAAATGTATATTTGAGCTTTGCCGTAATTATCGTCACAATAAAATATTAAAAATTAAACTAGTTGGGAAATACCTTACAATTTAAAATTATTATCATTTTATTTAACTGGGGGGGGGGGGGCCCATTCTGATATTTGAAAAATGAGTATAATTTATTTTGATCTCACAGACAACTCTTTTTTCGTTGGATCCTTTGTCATTTACATATTGAGCTTATCCTCCTCTTATATTTAATTATCGTATCAATAAAAAAAATTATTTCTTATTCACTTATGTTAAATATTACTTTCTCTTATTTTAGGATAAAATTCCCTTTTTGAAAAAAATATTTTATTATAATTTTAAAATATTTAATAAACTAATGCATTGCATTTTATACTTATATTAAACATTAATGGGTGAATCTTTGTTCACGAAGATGTCTTGATGCTGGGGATTGTGATTTCAATAAAGTTTAATTTAGAAACAAAAATAATTTATATCTTTATTTATTAAATAGATTTACGTAACCTTTAAAAAAGTAATTCTTACATTTTTTGGGAAAGTTATTTAGGCTTAAATAAATCATTAAAAAATTTCATTTAATATTGTTAAAAAAGAAATAGATTTTTTCTATTACTATTATTAATATTCTGCAAGATTTCCATCTGACAGCAGACAACTTGTGATAATATGTGAGAAGTCGGCTAATTAAATGATAATTCCCAAGAAAATCACTTTACTAATATATAATACAGTAAGAAAATAAACCCTAAGGTGGGGGTAGGGATATATTAGGATTAAATAAAAACATTTATTAAAAAAAATATATAAAATTTATTAAATATTCAATTATTTCAATAAAATACATTTCTATTTAATATTTAATACATAAATATTTGTATTTTCAGAATTGAAGAAATGAGTAAAGATAATATGAATATATTATTAATTACTTTTGATTTGTTTCAGCATCTTCATTTGTTAACTGTCACAAAATTAATATGCAAGGGTGTTCGGCATCAAATAGAAACGAGATCTCATCATATACACTATGTAATGTATAGCAAGTAATAAAATAGAAAAATAATAAGAATTCAAACCAAATTCGTAAGTATACTTGAAATAAAATAAAAATGATTATTCATAAAATGAGTTGTCATTTATTTATTTACTTCCTTCACATTATTATATTATAATTTCTCCCCCGAGGATGTCACCTTGTCGTGGTGGGGGAGCTTAGGGCCTCGGCCTGACCAAGAACATCCAAGTCTCATTGCCTTGGTTCATCCAAGGGAATTTAAACCAGAATAAGTGCTAAAGACTTTATATATTTATTAAATATGTAAATATATTTAATAAATATATTCTCTTTAGCGCCCCTGGCGCGCAGAGAGTCGGCGGCCTTCTTTGCCTTGCTGCATGGATGCATGCATACATGCACGGGGCAAGCGGGCGGCCGCCGCCGTCGCCTCTGTCGACTTCAACTCTCTGCGCATGCGCCAGGGGCCAAAGAGTGGGGACTGGAGGCTATATAAGTCATTGCGCGCATGGGTTGGAGGTCGGGGTTGGTGGTGGACAGCAAACTGATCACATCGTCGCTCTCTATAGTAGCCTTTATGATTATTTATTCATTAGTATATAAATAAAGACTATTATATATTCAAGATTTCTTTTATTTTGTATTACCTATCCCTAGCATATAAGTCTTTATTTCTAGAATATTAATAATTTCTATTATTTTAATATGAGAATATTAATTAAACCTAATTTAAATATTATTTTAATTATTTCAAAATGTTTATTCCATGTTATTACACTATATATTATTAGTAGACTATTTTATTAAAGTATTTTAATCTAATAAAAATATTCATTTTAATTAATATTCTCCCTAAATATGGAACAAACTTCGAGATCAATAAAATAGTCTAATAATAATATATCTAAATGTTTGTTACCTGTTCCTTGCCTTTTCTCTTGATTATCTTCTTATGTTGTCAGCTTGATGAAGTACCTTGAAAAAGAAAAATATTTTATTATTTTTTTTTTCTGTTTGTTACATCAAATGATTTTTTTAACATACAAAAAAGTTGCACATGCAATCTTAATAGTACAATTTATAAAAGTATACAAGTATAATACAAAAACAGAATACAGTAGCAGCTCATTAGAAACAACTTCAACAGCAATGGGGGGGGGGGAGGGGAGGGGGGAGGGGGGGGGGGGGGGGGGAGTTTGGAGGGGGTGAGGGTGGGGGGGGGGGGAGAAAAAAAAGATAATAGGCCTATTAAAATTTTTTTTTTTCTTTACAACCATATAATTTACATTTTATATTAAAATATTTTTTTCTTTTTAATTATACATATATTTAATAAAGATGAAATAAAAAAAAAATTGTTTTATGCAATCGAACCCTTTAAAATCTATTATTATTTAAGTATAAAAAATATTGATATTAATTTAAACTATATAAATTTATATACAATATTTTCAATAAAGTTTTATTAAAATATACTAAAAGAGTTATAAATTTTAAATAATTTAAATATTTAAGATAAATAGAGCTTTGTTAGGGAGATTAGCATGGTTGGAAAAACATGGGTTTTTCTAAAAAAAAGCCCAACCCTTCGGGTTTTTTCGGTTTTTTTTTTTTTTTTTTTGGGGAAATTTTCGTTTCTTTTAGTTAGGTGTGATTTATCTTTTCTGCTCTTGTCAGTTTTATATAAATTTCATTTTATTTAAATTAATTTTAAATTTCAATTTCAATTTGAAATATAAGCAAAATGAGAATATACATTTTAAAGAGGATCTAAAAAATAGTTGAATTATTAATTTTAATCAAAATCTTTGGTCGATTTTTAAGAAAATGGAAAAAAAAAACTGAAAAAGTACAGTGAAAAAGTAAAGTACTAGTATTTATTGGCCGACTTTGTTCAAAAGCTTATTTTCATCCCTTGGGGGAGGGAGTGAGATATTTTGTTGACAGACAGACAGACAGACCAATTTGGGGGACCCAGTTTTTTGGACAGGAAGTCATTGACTAGCGCTTTATATAATGATGATAATGATAATTTCATATATAAGTAATAAAAAATTATAAAAACCGATAAAACCCAAATAAAAGTGGGGGTTTTTAATTGAAAAACCCAAAAAAAATTCTCTGCCAACCCTGGAGATTAGTAGGTCATTTTCTATCCTCAGGAGGCTTCTTAAGGTAAGTTAATTTTTTTATTATTAATATATGATATTTTTATCCAACTAAGCTAACGTAAAATCATCTATTTTTAAATTTATATTTCGATTTGAATCTTAAACAACCCTTTCAAAAATTAATAATGACCCAAAAACTAAATAATATATAATAACAATGGGTAGGTAAGTATAAGATTTATTCTATTTCAAAAAGCGAATTAACTATTTGAAAAAACTGTCTTGAAAATAAAGATATGTATATATAATTCAATAATTTTGATTATAATGATAGCAAGTCTAAAAAATTTTGTATAGCCAAGTTGAAGATAATTTACTTAAGAAAGCCCCGGGAGGAAATAAAACAACAGGATGGATACAAGGAAGGGTGAGGGTGAACAAAATCCAAAAAGCCTAAGAAAAGTGTACCCTAAAAAAAAAGTTAAATTATTCCAGAGCCCAAAAACCAATCCTTAATTGAACATTTCTTATCAATATTAATTAGATCTATAAAATCGTTCAAAAGTGAGCTGGTATTATTACTTTCTCTTATTTTTTATAACGAAGGCAGATTAAAACTTACAGAATCAGATGTTTTCAGAAAAAGTCGTGTCTTTGTTGTTTAAGGGTGCTCCTTTTTTCATGAGATATTCTTGTTTTTTTGGACAATGAATGATGCAGTGATATGATGCATCCTCAAATGATCCATTCATCCCTGAGAAGTTTTCTTTCTTCATCTTCATTCCCGGCCACTGCGTTGAGCCTGAAAAATTAGCAAAAAGAAATATATAAAAAGCTGTTTTTTAAATATTATTAATATTTATTTAAACTTATTAATAATAAATCGGTCAAGGTTTATGACTTATTTTTAATTCATTATTTTGAAAAGTATAAATGTTATTTATATTTTCGTAATTGAGAAAGAATGAAATAATTCCAAGACATTCTATCATGAATTCCTAACTAAAAAAGTTTTCTCCAAATTTTTTTCTAAGGGCTTTTATGATTGCGTTCCTGGAAGTTGGTTGGGGAGATGGAAAGTCCGAACTGATCACATTGTTTCTCCTTCATAAGTGACTTGAGCTTATTATATAATTATTATTATTGATATATAAAGGCATATTTATTCATTATTATTTTCTCATTTATATATCAGATTGAAAAGCTATTACAAATCTACCTAATTAGTAGTAAATAATATGAAAGACATAATTCTTGTCTTTCATTCTATGCCAGGGCCGGATCTAGGGGGGAGGGGGGGCGCAGTGGAGGCATGTGCCCCGAGCGGCAGATATCAGGGTGCGGTAAAATAGGAAAAGTGGCCCACAAAAACAAAATGAAATTAGCCGGTGCTTATTTAGGCAGTTGCTACCCCCAGGCTATGGACTCTTATGCCGCCCCCTCCCCTTCAACCACCCCAACACTGAGAAAAACCTAACACGTCGGTGGACTTCTGATTACCGTATAGGTAATATACCCCTTTGCAACATCAAAAACATTCCTATCGGAAAAAAAAAAAATTATAGGTATGTAAATTTTTTTCCACAAATTTTGCCGCCCCAGGCGCGTGCCTAGTTCGCCTCTTCGTAAATACGGCCCTGGAAATTAGTTAATAAGGAACGTTTTAAAAGTGAACATATCGCTATCAAAGATATCCAAGAAATTAACAAATTCTACTTAACATATTATGCATATTTTATAAATATATTCGTATTTCAAATTCCCGCCCTCTCTAAGAAACAAGAATTACCATTATTCGTGGTAGATATATGGTTAGTCCCGTGAGGCCAGGGCCTAGGGCGGCAAAATTTTAGAGCCGAGAAAATTTTAGACCTAAATTTAAAGAAAGATTAAAATTTTAAAATCAATTTAGATTAGTTACAGTGACAGGGTGGGGTAAGGGAGGGGGCCACATATTATAATATTAGTAAGATGGGGGCGGCAAATTAAATTTTGCCCCTCCTAACAAATTTCCTAGTTCCGGCCCTGTTCTATACTAATGTCATCTATAGTTTTTAATTATTTTTTTCATATTTATTCAACTTTATATATAATGACATTAGTATTTTTTATTTCTTTTCTAATTTACTTTTAAACTTACATTATTTGTTGACATTCCGTTGCGGTTGATGCTAATGTTGCAAGCTGATCTCGATTTGTTGATAGGTGTCGGACGAAGATGCTGAAACAAAATAAAAGTAATTAATTAGGCTATATATTCATATATTATCTTATTTCTTGATTTAAACTTGTAATATGTTAATAATTATTAAAGTTATCTATTAAATCAATGTATTGAGAAATGTATTTAAGTGAATATTAAATAGTTTTATATATATTAACTAGGTAGAGCTTTGTTTGAAAAGGATGGAATTTTTTCAATCAATGCTCAAATAGACTGTTCATTAGCCAGTCAATATATCGTTTAAGATAGCAAGTTTGCGAGATTTGTTTGTGCTTAAGATTGGGCAAAATTGCTCCCCCTGGAGTCGAATCAGGACCTACACGCTTTCGCGGCGGGTGGACTACCCTTATCCTAGGGCGCCGGCCCAATCATATATATACTGTATATATATTTTTTTAAAATTTGATGAAGCTATATTTTTTTTAAATAAAAGATATTATTCAACTCTTATCCCTAAATATCCTAAAGTTGATTGAAAACAATTTAAATAATTATAATATGGTATTAATTCAAAAAATCTGGTGTAACTGGTAGCACAGCACACAACTTTCTCTTCCTTCGATAATGGAAAGCGAATTTTGAGAAAATCGAAATAAACTTAAAAATTACATCATTTGATCAAAAACTTCGAGTGACGTCCCATGTGGGTGCCTAACTTAAATATAAAATTTTAACCTTCTAGCTCTTTTCTTGAGATATTTTTGTTCACAGACACACAGACAGACCACGTCTATGGTAAGGAAAGCTTTAAGGATATGGAAGATGATCGATGGCCAAAGATGTGTCTCCAAGAATATGCAAGGAACATCCTAAACAAAAACCCATCCAGCTGGGGAAAGAAAATGATGAAAGCAGGAGGAGGTCGGTAGACCGGGAATAATTAAAATGATCCAGAAAAATAGAGACAGTGAAGACATAGCGAGAGAGTTAGAAAAGGCAGCACAAAAGAAAATCGAGCAAGAGCTACAGAGAAATTGGGCAAGAATAGATAAGTCGTCGTATTGCCAATATTACAAAAAAATTAAAACAAGTATAGGAATTGAGAAGTATTTGTTGGACGGGAGATGGTCAAACAGAAAGAGGGAGTTATGGGCGAGAATGAGGATGGAAGTGGGACTCGGAGGTAGTAAAAAATGAGAAAATATTAATAAGTGTAGACTCTGTGAGGAAGAAGAGGAATCATTAAAACATATAATGGAGTGAAGAGCAGTGTTTGAGAACGGATCAGGAAACGCTCTGAGTTGGAGAAGAAGAAGTAGAAGTGTTGTTGGGAATGAGGGATGGGAGTGCAAATTGAAGGACAATATACAGGAAGAAATGGTGGTGGTATGGCAGGAATGGCAGAGAATAGACGATACAAAGAAAAAATGAATTTCGCTTAAATATTCTAATTGTAAAAAAATTTTGTAAAGAAAAAAAATTAAAATTGTATTTATTTATATATAGTCCCAAACCCGAGAAGGGAGGGGTGGAAGTCAAATAAATAAATAAATATTTCATTTCTAAATTACTGTTAAACTTACATGATTTGTTGACATTCAGGTTGATGCTAATGTTGCATGTTAAGCTGATCTCGATTTGTTGATAGGTGACGGAGGAAGATGCTGAAACAAAATAAAAGTAATTAATGAGGCTATATATTCATATTATCTTTTTCTTATTTTTTGATTTAAACATGAAAGTTATCTATTAAATCAATGTTATTGAGAAATGTATTTAAATGAATATTAAATAGTTTTATATATATTTTTTTTAAATAAAAGATTTTATTCAACTCTTATCCCTAAATATCCTAAAGTTGATTGAAAACAATTTAAATAATTATATTACGGTATTAATTTAAAAAATCTGGTGTAACTGGTAGCACAGCACACAACTTTCTCTTACCTTCGGTAATGGAAAGAAAATTTTGAGAAAATCGAAAAAAACTTAAAAATTACATCAGTAAAGTACTAGTACTTTTTGGCCAATTTTCGTGTGACGTCCCATGGGGGTGCCTAACTTAAATATAAAATTTCAACCTTCTAGCTCTTTTCGTTCTTGAGATATTTTTGTTCACAGACAGATACAGACAGACACTTACACTCACACAGACAGACCATGTCGCGAAAACCACTTTTTTGGATTCAGGGGACCTCAAAACGTGTATATCCTTTAAAATCTCGACATCGAATTTTTGACATGAATCCAATACTTTCTCTCTCTATATATTAACATATATAGAAGTAAGAGAAAGTAAAAGACCTTTTATAATTAATAATACCTATAAATACTAATCAGCTGCGTTTATTTTTCTTTTAACCCCAAATGAAATATTTTTGGAAAAATAAGTATTAAAATCTTTTATTTTTCTAACCTTGTAGGTTTGATGGTCGCTCCATTCCTCCCTCGGCTGGCATATGAATTTTATGAGCTATTTCTCCTTCTCAGCCACCCGGCCCACATCTCTCGACAGTTCCTGGATTACCCATTCGGAGTAGAGGAGTCTTCGGCAATGTTGAATTATTTGTGGTAAGCTGGATTCGAACCCGAGTTGTGTTGAGACTTCAGATCCGTAATCCACTTAGCCACTTGCCTCCTCTCTCGGCTGGCATATTAATAGTCGATAGAAGAAAGCACTTCCACGATGCATTCAGGAGCCGAAAATCAATAGAATTATCTGAAAACAGAAAATACAAGCTGATTATATTTCTCTCCTCAAACAAATATTCTACATCTAATATTCCGAGATAAAAATAAAAACCTAATAAACAGGTAGATATACTCTTGGTTAATAAAAGATGTTGGTTTTAATTTTTCATATATATATATACATATATTTCTTTATTCAGAGCATAAGAGGCTAACAAGTCTGCGCAGGGTCACTTGTTTCGGCGAAATAACGCCTTCATCAGAGCCTCTTATGCTCTGAATAAAGAAATATATGTATATATATATATATGAAAAATTAAAACCAACATCTTTTATTAACCAAGAGTATATCTACCTGTTTATGAGATTACAATCTATAAGACTGGTTCACACTAAAAATATTAATAATAAAAACCTAAATTCAAACTAATGTCAAAATGGCTGTATCATCAGGTACCGCGGAAACCCGAACTGAGTTGGCGAAGAAATGAGTGACCACCCTTGTCATCGAATAAAGTTTATCTTTGTAGATAATGTCATGTTAACTTAGAAAAAAAAGTTACAGAAAATATCTGCATTTCTTATTTTATCGCAATTCGTATTTTCGATGCTCTATTTCTCGGACAGACTCTGGTTGGAAGGTGAGTATTTAATAAATTACACAGAATTTATTATCAGAGGTCTGTCCGAGAAATAGAGCATTGGAGATACGAATTACGATATTCTCACTGGACCAGCATCTTTTCAAAACATTTCTTATTTTAAACGTACTGAAAAAATATTTTACTTTTTATTTATTAATTATTTTAGTTAGGAACGGAAGTTTCGGTTCGGCCAAAAAGTTTGAAAAGATTGGAAGAGACTGGTATACTAAAAAAAAAAGGTCAAATGATTTTTCGGTTACGTTTTCGGCCGATTTCATCCCATTTGTCCCGCTTTGTCTCAATGAAATTGTGGTCACTTTATACTCGAATCGACGAGGGACCAAAAATTAAAGCCCAACCTATTCAACTCGACTATACTGCCGGCTCAGCTATGCAAGTGAAACGTGGGCCCTAACACGGGAATATGAAAATAAAATCAAGACCTGGCGGCGCTGGAAGAATGGGTGGGATTACACTGAGAATATGTCAACACAAGGCCTCCACAATATAGACGTTAATAGAGCAAAACACGAATGGGAATGGCCAGGGTATCTTATGAGAGAGACATCGCTACAGCTATGGATTCCAGGAACAAGAAGCGACCAGTAGGGAGACCACCTATAGAGAGACTCGTTGAGTTTTAGAAACTTCATAAGTTCAGGGAGAAGATGTGTTCTTCTTTGGACGAAACTGTCGAAGAACCGTCGAGTGTGGAGTAATAAATGGGACCTGCGTGCACCAAATCGCTGCACAGAAGAACGGGTTCTAATTAACTAAGTTATTTTAATGAAATTTAACATAAAAAAAAAAATTCAGAAAAAAGATGAAAAATATATATATAATTTGAAATGTTAAAAAAAATTGTGTTAATAATTAAAAAGAGATTTATATAAAAAGAAAATTTGTTGAAAAACATTAAACAAAGATTTAATTTATATTAAATTAACAAAGAGAATAATTTAAAAACCCTTACCTTTAATTAATTAATTCTTAAGTTGATCTTGACGATTTTTAATGTCAATTTAGTAAATGGTTTAAAGTGATGGATGTATTTTTCTTTAATCTCTCACCAATACCAAATCAAATAGTTCCGTCTTCGTTATTTGAATCACTACTGAGTTGATTATTTGAATCGCATCTGAGATAAAAAGAAAACAATAATCAATTTGGACATTAAAATGATCTTTCATTTGTAAGAACTTTTAATTTGTTATTTTAATCAAATTCAACTGTTATTTATTCAAAAAACAGCTTAAATTGATTAAAATATTTATATATATATATATATATATATATATATATATATTTATTAATATTTTAATTAATATATATATATATATATACCGGTATATATTTGGTTAGAAAAGAAGTCAAAATTCTCTTCCTTGAAATTTTTCTTTCTTAAAAATATGAGAAAATAAAGATTGAACTTGGTATTTACCTTGACTTATATTCCTGTGAAGCTCGTGTTTTCTGTAGATACTTTCTTTAATAATAAGATAAATTTTAAAATCATATATTTATATATATATATGATGATTGATGTATGTCTGTCTTGATCTATGGCAAAATTAGAATGTAAATGTGAAGTTGTCGATGCAAATCTCATCTGAAATAAAAAAAAAAGGAATAAATTAATAAAAATTATCCTAATAACTATTGAATGATGTTATAGAAATAAATAAATTTAGGCCTAAGTATAATTTTGCTTATTCAGGATATCAAAATACTTTAACGTTTTATTTTAATGAATTTTTCAATCATTCTTCATTTTCTTTTAAGCAGTGCCAGAAATCCGATCAAATGATTAATAAAATTGATTAAAAATATAAGTAAAGGGCAAGTTAAGGTTAGATAAATTGACATGGTACAACTTAAATAATTAATAAGCAAGAGAAGTAAAAAATTTTGATTAAATGATTTAAAAGAATTAAAATAATAAAAATTTTTATTAAGATTTATATAGTATATCGTGATTAAATAAAAAAATAAGACAATAAATGACAGACAAATCGTATATAAAAAAAATCAATAATTTTAGATCATAAGTAGGCTAAATATTAGAAATTAAAAATAATATAAGTAATTAGACAAATGAATATTAATAATTTGAATATTTAAATTAAAATAAAAACAAATTTGAATAGTAAGAAGGGGTTAAATATTAAAAAAAATGTGACAGACACAGTGACCATTTATTACTCGTTGACACATGAGCTGAGAATATTTCATTTGTTTAAAATTTTTAGAAAATTAACTTGAAAATAAATTAATATTCAAATGAATCACTTACCTTGAGAGAAAATCCAATAGAATAAAATAAAATATACATGTCAATGAATATATTAAAGGCGAGTTGATCAGAATTGTCAGAGATGAGATAAAGAGACAAGTCATTCGAATTCGATTTCAAAGACCAAGCAATGGAGCATCGAATTTATACGAGTATCAATGCAAAAATAATTAAAATATATATCTAACAAATAAAATATAATATAAAATAAAATATAATTTCAGGAACAGTGGCTGAATGTATAATGAGATGTGAGGAGATCCAGGCAGCCGATAGTAATAAAGAAAAAATATATATTTCTTTTCCGCTTTATTTCAAACAACATGCATTCATTACAATAACAAATTAATAAAAAAAAGGGTTTTTTTTAATTTCATTTAGGATTTTTCAGCACCGAAGAGCATTTAGACCCCGTCTCTATTTATTTCAATTGGTAGCAATCCAATTGAAATAAATTTTTGTCGCATGAGCAGAGTTGGGTTTTATACACGATTTTGCAGTTTTATACAAAAATCGCGGATAAAACTTGTATAAAACGTATAAAATGTATAAAACGTATAAAATGTATAAAACTTGGATGCGCATGCGCAAATCCGACGAGAAAAGAAATTCAAATAAAATTTCATTTTTCATTTATTAACATTTTGATTATATTATTCACTAAATAAAAAGCAAACAACATCGTCAATGCTTTAAAACATTATAAAATATGAAAAGCTTTTAAGCTGTTTTTTCAGGGGGGAGGGTTGGTTTTTTACAGTTTTATACCTTTTATACATCGGCCTAGTTTTATCCGCGATAGTTTTATTCATGTATAAAACCGTGTATTATACTCGGCGGGATAAAACCTGCCAACTCTGCTTAGTGCATAGATTATTTAGATATAATTGATGACAACTAACTTTTTGCTTAATAAAAAAAAAAAAATTAATAGTAATGTTTAGTAAAAATATTTTTAATAGCATTAAAAAATTAAATTACATCATGTAAATTTTAATAAAGGCCTATTATTATAGAATAAAATACATTAAAATAATCATGTCTCGAGATTGTCTACCTAGGAAGGGTCCATACAGACCATTTTGCAAGAACCACTTTTTTGAAATCAGCAACCCCCAATTCAATTTAAATAAATTTTTGTTGCAATGGATGGGATGCGATTTTCGGTGGGGCTGATTGGTTGGATCTGGGGGATGAAACTTTTTTACTTTCTCTTACCTATGTATATATGTAATATATATATAGAGAGAAAGTATTGGATTCATGTCAAAAATTCGATGTCGAGATTTTGATGGATCTTCACGTTTTGAGGTCCCCTGAATCCAAAAAAGTGGTTTTCGCGACATGGTCTGTCTGTGGGTGGGTGGGTGGGTGTGTGGGTGGGTGTGTGTTCAATTTTAAGAATGAAGGAATTGAGCTATGAGGCTGAAATTTTATATATAAGTTAAACACCCCCCGGGACCGGAAAAATAAGCTTTTAATCAAAATCGGCCAAAGAGTACTAGTACTTTACTGATGTACTTTTTCAGTTTTTTTCGATTTTCTCAAAATTCGCTCTAACGATTTTGATTAAAATTCAAAAATCAATTATTTTTTAGATGCTCTTTCAAATGTATATTCTCGTTTTGCCCTCAAAATTGTTTGAAGCACACTTTACTCTTGTGCTTCATAGGAAAGATAGGAGAAATGGTTGCCATGGTAACAAATTATAAATATTTTCCCATACTTATAAATTTTACATCTGAATTCAAATATTCCCTACTGCCGGGAACTAAATACATGTCGACACAAAAAATCTGGTGTGACAAGCACAGTACACAACTTTCGATTACCGAAGGTAAGAGAAAGTTGTGTGCTGTGCGCCAGTCACACCAGATTTTTAAATTATATCTTCAAATACTAGCACCGTTAAGTTGATTTGTGTCTTGAATTGATAGTTTAAAATAAATGTTAAAATATATTAGACAAAAAAATCATAGTTTCTTTATACGATCATCATAATTTCATAATATAATCAGTGGCGTCATTTGGGGGGGGGGGGGGGGCGGCATTTGCCCCCCCTCCACGGGCTCTGATTTTTATAAAATTTTATATTATTCTAAATAAAATACTCCAAAATACATCTACGAGTATACAAACTGTGCAAAATTAAACAATTAATTAAATTAAATATGTTTTGGCCAAATTTGAGTACCCATTTGTAAGTAAATTTTTATTTAAAAACAAAATGTTTGCCCCCCCCCAAGAAAAAGTTGAAATGACGCCACTGAATATAATAATAATATCATAATTTCTTTATAGTTCCGCCCCCCTGATAGAGTTCATTGGTATTTTCATTCTTTTTCTTAAATTCGTGCGGGAAATATTATTAACGTCTGAAATACTTCATTTTAACTTTTGAATAAATTGCCAATCAGCCACCCCTAAATTTGTTGCCGCTCTAAGCTGCAGCCTTTTTAGC
Source organism: Euborellia annulipes (assembly GCA_023213315.1). Taxonomy (NCBI): domain Eukaryota; kingdom Metazoa; phylum Arthropoda; class Insecta; order Dermaptera; family Anisolabididae; genus Euborellia; species Euborellia annulipes. The sequence continues at coordinate 126,521 of JAKCPI010031695.1, forward strand.
TTATTTAGAAATACAGCCCTCAAAATGTGTATTTCCATCAAAATCTTGAAATCACAGCGACATGATCGCAAAACTTCCTCCCAACAATAATAACATACAAGTATCTTCATTCTTCACTTCACATTTGAAGTTGATAAACTTGAATAAAAAAAAAATTGTAAAATTCAGTTGTCTGTTCCTTCCCATTGATAAGCACTTGAGCAGCAGGAGAAATGGCAAAATTGTTACACTCCTGCGGCACTAGTACTTAGCGACGGGACAGGTTGTTCTCCATCCCATCTTGATGATCATATGATGCTGATGATGATTGGATAATAACTAATAAAGCGTAGGGGTGACCGCCTCCATCTCGATTGTTTAATGTGCTTCTTCCTGTCTTTCTAGATCTAGATGACACACGAGTTTTTTTTTATCTTCTTCTTCCGTTCATCTTTGTTCCCTCTCTCTTTCTCTCTCCTCTCTCTTTACTGCATCTAAACACCTAAATTGGTTATCGGAAATAATTAATAATGAAAATAATAATTAATTTCAATTATAATTAAGAAATACTTTCTTTTTTTACACAATTATTTATTTACTTATAAAAGTAAAAAATGTTTAATGTTTTTTCAATTATCTTAAGAATTTATTGAATTTTTTTTTTCAATATTAGAAATTTTTTAATAAAATTTCTTCATTTTTTATTACACATAAAAGAATTTGAAAATAAATTTTTTTTTTATTTCATTTAAGGTTTTTTTCGGCATCGAAGGCCATTTAGACCCCGTCTCTATTTATTTCATTTGGTTTGGTAGCCAGTAGCGTAATTTCAACTTTTTCTTGAGGGGGGTATTTTTTCTTAAAATTTATTTACAAATAGGTATCTAAAATAGGTCAAAAGATATTTAATTTAATTTATGAATTTTTTACTATTTAAATACTCATAGATATATTTTGTAATCTTTTATTTTGAATAATATAAAAATTGAGAATGATCAGAGCCCGGCCAGAAGCAAATGGCCCCCTGCCGCCCCCCCCCCAACAACCTCTCCTCGCCAATCCAATTGAAATAAATTTTTGCCCCATGAGACGCGATCCGAACCCCTGATATCAGAAGATTGGCTTCTCTACCTCTTTCGTCCAATCTTTTCAAACTTTTTGGCCAAACCGAAACTTCCGTTCCTAACTAAAATAACTAATAAATAATAAGTAAAATATTTTTTCAGTACATTTAAAATAAGAAATGTATTGAAAAGATGCTGGTCCGGTGAGAATATTGTAATTCGTATCTCTAATGCTCTTTTTCTAGGATAATAATTTTTAATAACCCTTTTATTTTAATTTAATTTTAATTATGCTTAAAGCATTTGAATTTGTAACATATCAAAAAGGCCAAACTATCTTTAAATTCTTGCTCATTCTTGGACCATACAACAGTGGTAGAGTATCCGCCTCTTGCACTAGGGGTCTAAATAATATCCCGTGCGCTAATTAGGATAAAATAAAGACATGCGCCTTGAATTCTGATTCTAAAGAGAGAAAGATTAAATTGTATCCTGTTCATATTTCTTTTTCATTTCATAATTAGGCCAAGGTTAAACCCTTAAACAATGGAATAAATTCATTTAAAAAATTCAGTATGTGATGCATAAATTAATTTGCCGCTGCTAGAAGGGATAGCCAATTCACTATATAGAATAGATTTTAGAACAATTAGTTGTTAATAAAAAAATCTAGTAAGGGATGAAAGAAAGAGCAAGCAGTTGCAACTAATTTTATTTCGTTTTATTAGGCACTTCAAGCCGACGTTTTGGTTAGATATACGACCATCCTCAGAGCTGGAGAATGTCAACAAAACCCCTCGAAAGGTGCAATTAAGTGAAAGATTTTTCGCCAATAAATAAGGACCAAAGCTATGTCAAGGCTAGACTTTACCCGCAAAGGGTTTGGTCCTTATTTAATGGCGAAAAATCTTTTACTTAATTGCACCATTCGACCTTTTGAGAAGTTTTGTTGACTTCAGCTCTGAGGATATTAATATATCTGACCAAAATGTCGGCTTGAAGTGCCTAGTAAAACGAAATAATTAGCTGCAACATCCCTTACTACAAGCTATTACTCAGCTAACCACCTCATACTAATAAAAAAAATCTTCCTTCCAAAAAACACGATCAACATATTATGTTTTTCAAATTCTTTAAGACCTCCAGTAACTATGGTAGATTGCTGTTATCTTCACCCCACCGTCTGGTTTGAATCAAATAAAATTTCTGATTCGTCCTGATTACTGATCCGAAATAGAATAACAACTCGGGTTGGAGTCAGTCAAGCTTGCTATTCAAAAGTGCTCCTCCTGAGACAGACAAACCAACAGAAAGAAAGAATATATTCAAGAAACAGCTCAAGCAGGATTTCATCAATTCTCGAAGGTTTACTTAAAAAATCTGCACGTCCACCTTTCAAGCTTCAAAGTAAATCGAGAATTGATGAGAAAGAAAGAATTAGGTACACCTTCGTTTGTTAATATTAATAATATAACATGCATCTTGCTTCGTGCTTGTAATTTTTTACTCTAAAGATGAGAAGGCCAATAAATAATTATTTCTTTATTTATTTGCCTAAGGGTAAGTTCATTCATTCCCGAACTACGTAGGTATTTTGATATTGATGAGAATTAGAAAGTTGGCAGAGATGGGCTGCATTTGCTCAAAGGGAACGAATTTTTGGGTCTCTCGCCGTATTGGGCCAGTGACCTGCAAGACTAGTATGGCAAGCGGGTTGCGGTCATATAGGGGCCATGCATCCCTGCCGAGAATCTAGACAAAGGGTAGCCAACTCAAATGATCTTGTGGGCCATTTTGGAAATGCATCATAACTCCGCGGGCTTTATATAAAATTATATGACCCATATTTTATTTAGACCCGCTATAGAGATTTTTTTGGGATGAAAGAATTAAAATAAATATATTTTGTAAAAGTGTGATGAATTTTGCAGGTCCGAAAAATGTCAAGGCAAGCCGCGGGTTTCCCACCACTGATTTAGACAAAATTATCAGAGAAAATCACAATTCTTCCCAAATTTGTATTAAGATCCCTTTCGATCACTTTTTTCAAAAAACATATTAGAAAATAAAATAGAAGCGCAGCTAGGTTTTTTTTTTATTAATCTCAGCCTCACTCTCACGTTTCGATCCAGCTAGGGATCTGAAGATGAACGAAACCTTAGCGTGAGGCTGAGATTAATAAAAAAAGACTTAGCTGCCCTTCGCTTTCTACCAATATTATTCAATGCACAGCTACTATACACCTTTTGAAAAATTTTATTGACAAGCTATTAAACAATTGATTTAATAACGAAACAGTAAAAGTTTTTTTTGAAAAACAAATAATTCCATTCACACATTTATCCAAACAAATAAGAAATTACGTTTTTTTTTAATCAATATTATTTGTCAGTCCCAATCCTCAGAATCTTCTCTAAAGGGTAATGGCGAGATGTTAAGAAATTATTATACACTCCTAAAAATACCCTAAAATTTCTGTCTGTGAATCGTAGTAAAACGCTCCTCTTATCTAGGAATCTTCCCATTCTAAGGGATGAACATTTTCTAAATTTCATTGAATACCAATTAATTTAGAAAAATAGAACGGTGTCGAATGAACTTAGAGGCCGAAAAGCATTAAATAAAATTTGGAAAAAATAAATACATTTCCCATTTGGGGTTCGATGAAAATTTTTTAATACGGAGTCAAAAAAAAATTCAAAACTTATGCAACCAAAATTATTTCTTTTATTATGCCGTTCCAGGCTGATGTTTCGGCCACTGATCTAGGCCATCTTCAGAGCCGGAGGAGAGAATAAATAAAAATTAAAATTTCAGCGACACATATTCGCACGAACAGAGCGGAGCGCATAAAGGACAAGTAAAAGAAAATTTTTTGAAAGAAATTTAAGAAAATACCAATCGAAGAGTTAGCATTTCTTTATTCTCCCATTATAAAAAATTTAATACCTAAAAAGAGAAGTATTTTCATGGCCCTTCAATATGAGGGAATTTTTTTTCGGTAGAGAAGGGAGTGAATCGGTGGGAAGCTGTTTTCGCTTCGTCGACGACCCACGCGTGCCAAGAATTAAGTCTCGGCCCACATGGACCAATTAACCGAATCATTACTAAAGAGCCAATTAAACGTACCAGCAGTTCTACTCACCCAGCTCCTCTTTGTCTTGCCTCTCGTATTACTTTAATAAATACTTAAACCGAAAAAATAACTATAGCGCATTATTCAAGATCTCTTGGTGATACAGTAATATTATAATACTAATGGGGCTAAAAGTAAATAAGAAGAAATATTAAAAAAAAAAATTATAAAAAAAAAATCAAGAAATCATGGGTTTAATTGTAATATAAAACTTTTTTAATCTCCCTCTTTAATTGGATCGGAATATGATACGTCTAAAGGCAAGTGGCGCAGAGGACCCCGAATATCTTCCCTTTGGCAAGAAAAAAAGTAATTTTCTATAATAGTTTATTTACCATTTTGAAATAGATAATAAAAATTTCTTAGCTGCATTTCCTTGCACCTAACTTTAGTGGAAGAACCTTTCTTTCCTCTCCCCTCCTTTTTCCCAGTGGTGGATCCAGGAGGGAATGGGGACTCTTCCTCTTGAATCCCCACTGATTAAGTCAAATAGCCGCAGCAGTCAAAAATAATTAATTAAAAATATACATAGCAAGAGAAAGTAAAAATAAATAAAAAATGTAGAATTTTTTTTCTACATTTCCCTTCTCTGTTACTGAGGCCATTTAGGGGTTTATTTAATAACCAAAAGACGTTCCACAGGCTGATTTTTTCGGGGCCACCCACCAGTATTGCTTGACTGCAATGATCTTGGTGGCTGTTGCTCTTCTCTGTTGACAGGCCTCCCGGTCGCGTTATAGAAATAAAAAAAAAAATATAAAATTAAATCAAAGATGAAAAGTAATTGAAAGACAAAATGTGATTCAATATTTGGCCTGTATTTATTACGAGTTTTTTAAAGTCTTTTCGGCATCTTAGGCCATACAGACTTTATACGATAATAAATACGTTTAAATATTACGATACAAATTATCTAGGCACACATTATGAGTTTGAAGATAATAAATAATTGCTGAGAATTTTTGTTTCAATCAAAATATTGAAAAAAAGACAAAGTGAACAACGCTAAAACAAAAAAAAAATTCTATTCTTATTAATTATGATGAAATATTGGAAAATTTGGACAACTTTTCTATTTCAAAAAATTTCGTTGGTTTGTCAAAACGTCATATTAATTCTTCTATTTAAAATACTGTATATATATTTTTTTCATAACAATTTTGATGAATAATGATTAATATTAATTAAGCACAGAGGAAGTTGTTAATCAGATAAATGTTATAAAAACTATGAATATTTTTCATAAAAAATGGACATCAGTTAAAAAGACTAAATTTATCTCAAAAAATTAAATGATACTTTATTAAAAAAAAAAAAAAAAAAAAAAACTTTTAAATGTGAAGGAAGTAAGCAGACTGGGTTTTTGAATGACGAATTTTATTCTTCAATTAAAATTTTTTTTTATAAAATATTTATTTAATTTTTTTTTTTTGTTTTTTGATCGATGGATTTAGATAACTTTTCAATTTCATTTAAAAAATTGTAATATTTTCTGAGAGAAGGGTACCACATGACATAAGCGATTGCTAACAATAACCTTTTAAAAATATTTTTGTTTTTTTTCAACTAGAGAACTTCACCCCGCTTTGTAAAAAATAAAGCAGCATAGATTTAAATCGTGATTAAAAAAGTAATCAAGCCGGGTGGATTGAACCCCCCCCCCCCCTCTCCCTACCTCAATCCGAAATATCAAAGAAAATATAAAAGAAAATGGTTTTAAAATTTAGCAATCTTGTTAGAAATTATAAAAAAATATTTTATAAAGCTTCCTATAAAATTTATGCAATGTAGAAATTCGCGGGAATATTCCAAAAAACCCCTTTCGAAAAATTTTTCTGGCTAATAATAATAGAAAGATTTTGAAATCAAAACAAGTATTAAAATTTACAGAGTAGCTCGAGGTTACTTGTTCTATTTTGGCTGTTGGAGGTGCCAAAAGAAATTAATTATAAGTTTCTCCTGGCACTTCCAATAGCCAAAATACGACAAGCAACCTCGAGCTACTCCTCTGTAAATAATATTACTGAATAAATCTTCAATAAGAAGCAAACTTAGATAATTGTATTTTTAAATTTTTTTAAATACTTACATAATTAATAAATGTCATTGTGAAATATCAGAAAATAATATTGTGTTATTTTTTATTTAAACCTAAAAAATAATAATAAATTGAACTAACCTGATGGAAAAAACAGAATGCGATGAGAGTCGTCAAGTAAGTCAAAGGTCAGGAGCCGCGTGGGTCACCGCCGGGGTCCCTCTGATAAGAAACCCTCAAATAACAAATCAAACCAACGACAACGACGACAAGGAAGACAAAAAAAAAAAAACTCGATTTTCAATTATTTATATTAGATTAGATTAGAGAGAATTTTTTTTTTTTTTTTGAAAATAATGAATGATTCATTGAAGAAGGATGGGCTTCCTGCTTTGGAACGGGGCGCCGGGCCCCACGGCCTTTAGACACTATTAAAACAATTAAACGTTATTAATGCCACTTGGCATACCACAGCCAGACATGCCAGCCATTTCCCATGCAAAGATGAGTTAGTATAGCACATACAAACTCACACACATATTTAAGTACATTCACACAGATACACATTCATTCACACTGTTCACCTTTGTTGATAAAGACCTAGATCACCCCCCCCTCCCTTTCCCCTCCCTCATTGGGTTGTTTTTTGGTGGTGGCCGATGACGAGGATGGGATGTCCCGATCTCAACTAGAATGCTCCCGGGCGTTGATTGGCTTGATATACCCGTCCGTCCCAGCCTGATTGAGAGAGAAAGAGAGAGATACATTGAGAGAAAAGAGAGAGAGATGTAGGGGAGATGAGGGATTCTCCGCCGCCGTTAAACACAAGAAGCTTCTCTTCTCATAATATTCATAATATATTATAGTATATCATCATCTAACCGAGGATGTCTTCCTTTTTTTTCATTAATAGACATGCGTAATTATTATATCATTAAGAAAGTTAAGACTATCCTAACCAGTGTTCGACTGGCCCACCGGGATACCGGTAATATCCCGGTGGGCCCTCAAATATATTTAAGGTTTTTACTTCATTTAATTTTGTTGCAATTTTTCAAAAAAAATATTTTTTGGAACGAAGTTCTTTACGATAGGGTCAATTGGTAGAAAACGTCACTTAACAAAAATGCGTTACAGCGCCCGAGCGCCGGCGGAGAAAGGCGAGGCTAGCCGAAGCCTTGGCGAGGCCCCGCCTACCCCTCCCCCTCCTCAGCACCTCTAGAGAATTCTCTTTCTCTCAATTTCTTTCTATATTATTTAGAAAAGAAAACAATTATTTATTTTTAAAACAAGCATCTAAGAGATGCTCCGCCGCTCTCACATTTTGGAACGAAGTTCTTTAACGCGGCTTACGCAGGGTGAATTGGGAGAAAATATGTAACGTAACAAAAACGCGTTCCTAACAAAATTGAGTTCCCAGCACCCAAGCGACGGCAGAGGAAGGCGAGATTAGCCTCTTCTCATTATTTTCTTCTATTTACCGGAGGTGGGAAATTGCTCGCCGAAGACGAGCAAGAGATTCCAGCAGGCGCAGCTCCTTGGCTAGACGAACCCCGCCGAAGGCGGGCTTTCCGTCTATTTAAATAATATTCATATTAAATTATATTCGGAGTTGAAGAAAAGGAGTGAGGAACTTTGTTCCTGGCGGGGGTCCCACGTCGAACGAACTAGGATGATATGGAGAAAAAAATCAGCTTCCGTTTTCTCTCTAGCAATTCAATTTATTTGCAAATATTTCGGCTCCTATACAGGGGCCATCTTCAGTGCATGTATGAATTTTATGAGAGAGATTGTCTATTTTGTAAAAATATATTTGAGAACAATCGAACGCTGAGCTTCGTGCCTGGATGTACTATGATTGTGATGATTCGAGCAAAATTTCAGCAATCGGATAACGCAGGCAAAGGAAAGGAAAAACAGAAACAATCGGCTCTCCTGAAAAATCGCTTTTTTTCAGTTAGCTGGACTGACGACATGTTGAATGATGTAGACTTGTTGAAATTTAAGAAATATAAATCTTGCTATTCGTCCAATCTCAGAGCGTAGAAACGTTAGAAATAGGGGAAAAGTCAGCAAAATCGTGGTGTTGGGGCAGTGTGTAACAAAGTCATAAGGCCGAGCTCCGTCACTATATTATGTCTGATATTGCAGGCCACGACTCTTTCTGAAGTTTACATACACATCTGTAGAGTTCAGATTTGACCTTTTTCAAAAATCTCTTCCCGGGGCCAAGCAAAAAAAATGTATTTCAATTGAATTGACTGCCAATAAATAGCAAAAGGTGGTCTGAAGTGTCGAAAAAAAAATTAAAAATATGTTAAATAAATATAAAAAATTGATAATGTTTAGAGTACTTATTAGGGTCAAATTTTTTTTTTTTTTTTTATTTAATAGCAGATACCTGTAGATCTTTTCCATTGCATTAAAAAAATAAGAGAAAGTAATAATATCTGCAAAATTGAACTAATTTGTAAAAGAGGAACAGGTGGCCCATGTTTGGCTTTGAGAATTTTCCAAATTTTCTTAAAAGAAAGCATTCATTCCCTTTGTTTTCGGCCACAAAGGACTAAATCAATTTCACATTCGAATAAAACTAGAAATTTATTATTTATCTTAAGAATACCTTAAAGAATTCATAAAAAATTAATAAAACCAAAGAAAAGATAGATTTTTAACAACCCTATCTTACTCAATTTTAATTGAATTTGTAACATATCAAAAAGGTCAAACTATCTTTAAATTATTGCTCATCCTTGGACCATAGCAGAGTGGTAGGGCACAAAGGGTTTAAATAATATCCCGTGGGCTAATTAGGATAAAATAAAGGCATGCGCCTTGAATTCTGTTTCTAAGGAGAGAAAGATTAAATTGTATCATCTGTCAACGTTCCTCAGCATAAATCTGTTCATATTTCATAATTATTTGTCAATCATATTTTTCAAGTAGCTTGGCACCGGTAATTTGATTTTTCATCGGACTAACAAGAAATTTTTTCGCGACATAGGCCTATCTAATTTAAACTATTATATAAATAAAACTAAAAATATAATATAAGCAAATTTATTTATATTATAAGATTTTTCTTGAAAAAAAAAAAAAAAAAATGAGAAATGAATGTTCAAGTTATAAGATCGATGAAAAAATGAATTCTTTACTCTCAACCATTAATTTTGTAATATTGTAATGAGGGCTACTTATTTAGTTACTCGTCTATTAATCAAACCTATTAAACAATGCAGTTAATAAACGAAAAAAGTATTATTTTAAAAAGTTGACCTTAATTCACAACATCCATTTAGGTAGGTCATGGGTCAACCCCGCCCGTCTGCTCTGGCTTTGTAAAAAAATAAGAAATTTTTGAACATTTCCAGAAACAAAAATATGGGGATTGACTTCCGAGACTTTTCGTATATTCTTTTGGAATTACGTCTACCCAGACGTAATTCCAAAAGAATATAGGGTGTGTGTGAACACGATTGTTAAAAACCAAAGCAGCTAGATCGATGAAATTTGGTATATCTCCTTACACTAAAATTGTAGATTTCTATCAACTTTTGGAGTAAATACGTCCTTGAAAGTAGTACTTTACTTAAAAAGTTTTTCAAAAATTTTGAAATTTTCAATTTTTTTGTTATATTATGATAAAATACTCTATTTTAAAAAGTTTTTATTCTTTGACATTTTTTCGAAAACTGAATAGTTTTGAAATAATCCAGAAGAAATAGAAAATATTCGTTAATTTTGATAAAAAATCAAAACAAAATCATACAGGTGTCATTAAAAAAAGGGCAAATATAAACAAATTCATTTGTTTCACAAATTCATTTGTTTATATTTACCCTTTTTTAATGACACCTGTATGATTTTGTTTTGATTTTTTATCAAAATTAACGAATATTTTCTATTTCTTCTGTGATTATTTCAAAAACTATTCAGTTTTCGAAAAAATGTCAAAGAATAAAAACTTTTTAAAATAGAGTATTTTATCATAATATAACAAAAAAATTGAAAATTTCAAAATTTTTGAAAAAACTTTTTAAGTAAAGTACTACTTCAAGTGACGTATTTACTCCAAAAGTTGATAGAAATTTAAATTTTAGTGTAAGGAGATATAAAATTTATCGATCTAGTGTTGGTTTTAAGCAATCGTGTTACACACACACACACACACACACACACACACAGACATAATGCCAAAAATGGTTTTTTTGGACTCAGGAGGTCTAAAACGTGGAGAAACATCAAAATCTCGAAGTCGAATTTTTTACGATTACATAACTTCTCTATACGAGAAAGTAAAAAATATTAACAAATAAAAATGAAGTAGTTTTAATGAGACTGTTAAAGAATTAATTTATGAGAAACTAACGAGTGGGTAGCTAAGATTTTATTAGCAAAAATGAATGCAAAATTGAAAAGAATGCTATCTAAAATATTAATATAGCATTCTTATTATTATTAGGCCTATTATTCCATCCATTTTTAGATGAGGCTGAATAGCGAAACAACAATTTGCAGGTCAGAAATGTGTGAAAAATAAGGAAATCAGCCTTTATCAAAATGTATGCTTGTATTCTCCCTCAGACCCTCTAACTGATGATGGTTTTATTTAATTCAAGTCGAAAATGTTTGGGAATTTTATTTCGAGAGAGGCTTCCATATTATCAGAGAGGCCTACATTTAGATGTCTCTAAAAACCACTCGAATAGAAATTTACTGTAGACCCGCATAGAGGGGCAAAAGCAACTCTAAATGAAATTCTTTCACGGTCAATTAGCGATCGTTGGCAATCAACACTGTTAATAAAATTCACCCGAAACTTTTCGTTGAATTGTATTAAATCGGAGGCTTTTATTTTTGGCTGCACCTGCTCCTTCTCAAGACATTAGTTTAAAAAAAAATCTTTATGGCATCTGAGGCAATTTAGACTTCGTCCCTATTTATTAATATTTAAATTGATTGGTAGCCAATTCAATTGAAATGAATTTTTGTCGTAGATGCGAATCCGCAAACTCTGGTAAAAGTAGCAAGCAACATAGGTGTATAAATAGATTTTTTTTTATTTTTCAGGGGGGAGGTGAGGGCGAACTCATTTTGAAGATTTACCCCCACCCCTTTATAAACATATTTTAAAATTATATAATGTTTTATTCATTGGGAAATGCTTTATGAACATTTTAAAAATGTTTATAAATTTCGATTTTTCCACAAGCCCATGGGGACATTTTGAACATTTCGGGGAGGGAGAGGTTTAACTGTTGTTAAATCAAATCATATTGGGAAAATGATTAGCTCACAGGGCCCCGAGATTTCGACTGCCTTAGGGCCTCCATCTTCCTTAATCCGGCACTGGACACTGTCATCATATTAATACATTATTTTATATTTAAGGCGTCAGGGGCGTATTTAAGGGGGGGAGCGAGGGGGCCCGGCCCCCCCGAAATTTCCCAAACACATATACATATATAGGGATATACAGATATCAGCGCAACAAATTTTTCCGCAGGATGGACAACTTTGGTTCCGCAATATAAAAAAACTGTTCCGCAAAAAATTTCGTGTGAAAAAAAGTATAGTTTCTTAAAAAAAAAATTTTCCTCAGAAAAATTTTTGAGTTCGGCGCCCCCCCCCCCCGAAAAAGATTTCTATATACGCCCCTGTAAGGTGCAGATATTTTGTATTTGCTTTAAAGCTGAATAATAGGAACATGTTGAAGCTTTCACAGTGATTATTAGGTAAAAATTCATGACTTTGGGCCACTGCATTTTATTTGTTTAAGATTTTCAGCCATCCACTGTGCTCTTCTTCAGGAAAAAATTCAGATGCAATCACAAAGAAAAGATTTTATTTAAAAGTTAATGTGATTGTGCGCGTATTATACCTGGAGTATGAGTGACCGAATTTTATACAAATAAAACACGATTTATTTATTTATTTATTTAATATCAGTATTGTTTCCTAAAAGGGGCTGCTATATAGAAGAAAAAATTATTTATAGAAAATAATTTTATGATGCGAAGAATTGGAAGATTGAAGAAATAAAATCAGCAGATTTATTCGCTCCACCTGACGATATTTTATTAATATTTGGCAAATATTTCCTAAAACCGCAAAATCCCTCATCTTCTGTAATGTAGGCTTTGTCCAAAAATGAAATATGTAAAATACATATTTGGAGGTGGCAAAATGACTAAGTGCTTGGCGTTTTCTGCAGAAATTATTTATATGTATTTTATTTTCATCCAAGAAAATTCTATTAGTCTATATATAAATGATTAAAAATTAAAATTAAAGAAGAAAAAAAATAAGACCATCTTCATTTTTAATTTAGCCTTTAGGTTTAACAAAAGCTTGCCTACTATACACTTCACTAAGGGTCAATTGTAATTGATCAATTGATCAATCAACTAGACAAATCTAGGGACCTCAGAGCCAAGTAGAGGGGATAATTGCTCTTATTCTTTATAGGATCGTAGAGATTCACCAACCAAGATCCCCGTTTCCAGGCCAGGGAAAAAAGCGGGACCAATAAAATATTTTTAATTAAATGGTTTTTATTTAACTTTTCAAGCTCATCAATTTTTACTTTCTCTTACTTCTATATATATTAATATATAGCGAGAGAAAGTAAGATTCTTGTCAAAAATTCGATGTCAAGATTTTGATGGATATATACGTTTTGAAGTCGCCCGAGTCCGAAAAAGTGGTTTTCGCAACATGGTCTGTCTGTGAACTTTTTTTTTTAAATATCAGCCTTATTACTTATAGGAGGCGATTAGCCGAGGGGATAAAGCAGTTAAGCTTATAATCCTGAGTTGAAGACAACTCGAGTTCAAATCCACCTCACGGCAATAAATTATCCAACTCTATTTGAGATGCCTCCTCCTGAGGAAGGAAACGGGAACCCACCTCAGTATCATTCCCATGAGAGTTACTCAGAGTAACCACAATGTGTCAGGGTTGACACTAATGACTGAGTAGTAGTATTACTTATGGCTTAAGCTTACTTATATACTTATGGCACTTCTTGAAATGATTGAAATTTTATCGGATCTAATTTATCTATATATAGACTATTTTTATTTAAGGTCTTTTTCGGCATCGGAGGCCATTTAGACCCCTCTATTTCAATTGACTGGTATCCAATTCAAATGAAATAAATTTTTGTCGCAAGAGAGGGGATGCGAACCCTTGACCTCTAGTTCTGATATTTTAAAACATCCTTTTCTTAATCAGGCCCAAGGAATGGCCAACATGTCAATCACATTTCAACACGCAATCGCAAAGAGGTTGTGACTCCTTTACAAACCAAACAGAAGATGGTAGAAATAAAAAAAAAACAATCTGATAGGACTGACCGTATATTTGCAATTGTGTTTTTATCTCTTTTCCCTGGCACCTCTTGAAGAGTGGAAAAGATTGAATGACCAGAGCCGAGGTGCCTGATAATGTGGAGGATACGAGCACTTGGGGTTCCCCGGCTGGCGGTAATTAGGAAGCATTCGATCAAAGACGACCCGAGAGGAGAATTCAAGGCCAGCATCTGATAACTAAACAGAGAATATATATCATAGCCAGAGAAAAATCTTTTAATTTAAAAGCAAACACCGTTTTATGAACAAGTAGAAAAAATACGGAGTGTTATTTATGAAAAAAGTGGAAAAAAAGACACCTATTCAAAAAAAGAAGAAAGGTAGAAAAAAAATTGCCAGAATTTCGGGCAAAAAAATAAATAAAATCTCTTGTCAGAAACTGACTTGAGTGCTTACTCGTATTACTAGTAAGAACGAGAGGGATGGGAGGACCTCACAAGTTGAATAATCAAAGACATCACTTGATCTAACAGAAGAATGGTCATTTATAAAATTATATTAATTCCAGGCGTATGGCCCGACTTTGGCGGTCCCTCGTCTTCCATGTCATTTTCACTCGATTCAGACAATTTTTTTTATAATCATTCATAATTGGGGTTATTAATATATACTCCCACTTGTCTTGAGAATAATTGAATTTCTATTTTGAATTGCATTAAGATCGGATAAGACGCAAAGAAAAAAAAATTATATCGTAGATAGGATCATAGAGATTTAAGGTATTGGAGTGGCGTAGCTAGGAGGGTCCGCTCCGAGTGATACCATTCGGGATTCAAGGGGTATCACATTTCATCAACAGACTTATTTTAACGATTTAAACAAATTAAATAATTTGAAATGGATATAGGAGACGTAGTGGCCAAGGAAATTAAATAAAAAACTTTTATTTAATTATTAATCGTCGATGTTTCGGGCGCTAATCACGACCTTCGTCAGGACGATTAATGGTTAAAATATAGGATGCTGGTTAGCGACCGAAAGGTTTTTTATTTAATTTCCTTGGCTGATACGTCCTCTATATCCATTTTTTCAGCGACTTTTCATCGTTATTTAATAATTTGAATTTTTACTCTCAAAATTAAATTATAGAGATTTTTTATTTCATTTTTATATGCGTGATTTATATGTGTTCATCCGCGTAGATAATGTTTAACAAAAATATATCTCTTTAAAATAAAAAGAAATTTTTCAATAATTTTTCGTTTTCTTACACCTTACAAAATGTGGCAACTTTTTCCGGGCAAAAAAATGAAATTTTGTAATTATTACCTGACAAAGTAAGTATAACTTTTTTTTAAGCCTTTCACATTAATTTCACGGATTTATAATTTTTTTTTTTTTTTAAGTATAGGGGTGACATCATTACTTCCACTCCTGGTGACACCCCAGGTAAAACCCGGTGAAATAAGTCCAATAAAAAAAAAAGAAAACTTTTGTCATAATTGATATATTGACTTGCGCTCTACAGACTAGAGGGCGTTGTTTCAAACTACTAACTATATCTTAGTTAGTTGGTAGAAAAATTCAAAATTAAAGGAAATGCCTTTGACCTGAATGCACTCTATATGACTCAAGAAACGTAAAAATTTCAATTGGATTTTTCCTGTTTCTTAAAATTAATAATCTACAAAAACAAATGTAAATATAATTAGTTGCATTTGTTGAAAATTTTTTAAATAATACCTACAAATAGTAGCATCTTTAAGGTGATTGGAGACTTAAAACTGATACTAAAAAACAAACCAGGTTTCATGGAACAATAAATGAACTTTAACCAAGCAGAAGATAGGAGAAAATTGTCTGCTGTGCAGTCAGACACACAAGATTTTTTATTTAAAATTCTTCGAGGTAGCGGTCCCCAGGGGAAACCTTAAATTCGCCCCTGTGAACAAGGTCCTCGAGCCGAAAATAGTAAACACTGGTCATCTTCAAAGTGTCTGAAAAAATTATAAAATAATTTAAGTTGATTGAAAATCTAAATCACTTATGCCAAATCGAAAGCATTTACCGGGCCGATAAAATTCCAAAAAATGTCAAGGCAAAGTCTGCGAAGGTGCTTAAGCTTGGCTCACCAACAAATAAACACAATCACACTTATGTTAGATATAATTAAACAAGTGGGAAAGCCCGCCGAAGATTCTGACTTAAACTTTCCGAAATTGACTCCACTTCCTCTATCTCTGGCCAATCAGCGAGAGAGAGTGGTAATCAGGAACATAAAACGGAAATCAGTACCTGGCGCTTTATATTATAGTATGATGATGATAGTTATTAAATAATTAATACAAGTTGGCCGCACTCGGATTTCGGGTTGAAAAATTTATAATAAACTAGACGTAAGCCCCGCCTTCGGCGGGGCTTACGCCTAGGGGGCTGCGCCCCTGGACCCCCCTTGCTCGCCTTCATTGAAAATTGTGGATACATACCGGTACATACAAACATTTTTCCTAATTCATTTTTATAATATATAGAGTTTATTTTAACGGTTAATTATTCATGAACTTAAGATTTTTTGTGAATCATATCCTTTCCGGGACTCTCCCGGTACACAGATAAAAAAAATTTACGCCGATATTTTAGAATTCAAAATGTAAATAAATAAAAAATCGTAAACATGGGTAAATATTTATATTTTGTTACCATGGCATCTATTTCTCCTAATTTTTATTTTTTTCTTATTTTAACGGTTAATTACTCATTAACTTATTGTTATTTGTGAAACAAAACCTGTCCGGGACTCTCACAAACATACACAGAAAATTTCATCTAAATCGGTTAAGTCGTTTAGGAGGAGTTCAGTCACATACACACGTACAGAAGAATTTATATATAAAGATAAAAAATTTTTTTTTAACTTTTTTTTTTTTTTAAACAAAGTCATTTCGGCTGCAGAGGCCATTTGACTTTTATATATTTATTTATTAATTATATTTATACAGTATCGATGGCTTCCGGCGGGCGTTCAATGGTCTTGTTTTTCGGGGGCCGCCTACCCGATTTTCAGCACCACTTGGCGTTGCTTAACAACATTGATCTTGGTGGCGTTTGTTCTTTCTTCTTGCCAGGCCCGCCGGCTTTTTTAACTTTAAAAAGAATGATATTATTAAATTATTATTATTTCAATTAATTATTAAATATATACCATATATGTATTACTTGTCAAGTCCAAATCAATGTATTCATTGAATATTAATATCTTAAAAACAGGGGCGAAATTTTTTTGGGGGGGTGTTTTTCAATTTTTTTTTTCATTGTTTTTTTTGGGGGTGGGGGGGGCGGGGGGCCCCCCCCCCCCCCTTCAAATATATAGATCTCGAAAATTATTTAATTTTTACAATATAGTCTGGTGGCCCACCTCGCAGGCGTTCCTAATTTATTCTGGTTGTTCGATTCTTTTTATTGAATAAACACGCACAACTATTCTTTCTTATTAATTAATAACAGAAGAATAAATTAATACTCTACGGAGATCACATTAACACTCATAGATGAAGTAGTCTGACACACGATAAGCCTTTGCCAGGTGTTTATAAATTATCAGAATTCCAATTTGACGATGCTCTTTTATAAATTAAATTAGATAGAATATTCTTTTTTAACAAATGCAGGGGCGTACCGTACCGACAGTTGGGGGCATGGACGTCACTAGTAGAGCGGACCTAAATACATTTTGTACCTGAGGTAAATCCATCTTAATTATTTGATCATCTGCAGTTCAGAGCTCGAAGTTTCAATTATAAAAAAAGCATATTTTAGGTAGGAAAGAATTTTTAATCTTTCTGATTATGCGAGAAAAATTTATTTCATCTGATCTGGCTTTCAATATTCTCAGTAATATTAGTCTTTAGCACCCTTTTAAAAAATAATTTTCTCATGGAAGAGCTCTCTATGGATTGCTATTTTTTTTGTTATATATTTAAGAGTAGTCAGATGAAAAGGGATGGACTTTGAATGGACCAGCAGAGAAGCAATTGGCTGATAAAGACACTCCAGATATTACTTATTGACCCTTTGTATTTTAGCTATTCTGAGGCCCGCATAGAGCAATTTTTATAATTAAATCACATGGATTTTTTTGTTAAAGTATAAAAAAAGAGATCTTTTTAAATAATAATAAAATAATAAAAAAGACCTATTCGATTGAAATTAAAATATTGAGTTTAAATGAATAATTCGAGCTTGGGCTCATTGGTAGAGTTTCTGGCTGGACAAGTTGTGTGCTGTACGACCAGTCACGCCAGATTTTTATATCTTGAATTCAAATATATCGTCGGAAACTAAAAATATCTCGAAACAAAAAAGAGAACAGAAACTTTCGATTACCCAAGGTAAGAGAAAGTTGTGTGGTGTGCGACCAGTCACATCAGATCGAGAGTACGATACAACCAAGGCATGCATATAAGATTATGATAAAATGGCTATACATTTAAATAGCCCCCGGGTCTGGCGTAGTAGGTAGCGTGCCTACCTCCTATACCAAACGTCGCGGGTTCGGACCCAGGCAGTCCGATGATTTTATTTAAGCCATTTGGATACCAGATGGCTTAAATAGAAATGCCTGAACCCCAAATTGATATATTAATTACAAGGGTTATCGTCAAAGTCTTAAATGGCCTAAGTTGCCGAAAAGACTGTGTGAATGTGTGTGTGAGTGTGAGTGTGAATGAGAAAAAAGTGTGAATGTTAAAAAAAAAAAAAAAAAAAATTATATGCTAACTTATATTCTATATAACAGTGCCTCTTAAAGTAGTGGGCCGCGGCTCCTAGAGGGTCATGGATTACCCGCATGGGGCCACGAAGAGTCGAAAATGTAACAAATAAATTATTATTGTTAAATAAGTTGGATTTTAATTCCAAAATTTAGAAAATAAAGTTTAAGAAGCACAGATCTGTATAGGCCTAGATATAATAAATTCTTAGACTAGAGGATATAAAGAATACAAATATTACCAAAACATACCCTGGTACTTGCCTAAATGACAAAAAAAACAAAAGGAACTACCACAAAGTTAATCTTAGTTTAATAATTATGAATTATTTTGAAGATTTGATCCCAATGTATTAAGTAGCGGAACCCAGGTGAAATATCAACACTATCACCTAACGGCTCTACTACTTAGTGCACGAGGTTTCGAAGACATGTCGAGGAAACAGGTAGGCCTATGTGCAGAAAGATCAAAACACTACATTAAAAAGAAAATTTGAAAAAAAAATGGTATCTGAAAAAAAAAATTACCATAGAAGAGATTACAAATTACAAATAAACTGCTGAAACAATCTATCAAAGAAGAACTTAATTTTAAAACATATAATCAGAAGCGTCAGAAAATTTTATCTCAGGAAGATGAGAGAAATTTTTTTTAAAGGTTCGAAAAAAATGTCGAAAAATCGGCAGGGGTAAGTTTCATAAAAAAATTATCCCATTTTCGAAAATTAAACAGATTAAGAAAGTTACCGACATGATCGAAACGTTTAATAAATAAAATATTCACATTCCTCCTTCAAACAAAAAACTACCAGGTATTTGTTTGCCCTTTTAAAAAATAGTCTTTTTAAATTTTTTCTTGCTCTCCTCCACCTGAATCTCCTCTCAGAAATTTCCGCCGCCTCAAAAAAAAATCCTGAGCACCCTCTGTTTAAAAGCAAAAAAACAATTATTAAACAAAAAATAATTTATTATTAATTTTAGCGAATCAAAATCACGTCATCACATTTGCACCATATGTTTGTTATCCAATTCTTAAAAATTTATTTTTTATATAAAATTTCAGAGAAATGATGTAGAGCTACGTAGAGACTAGGAAAAAAAAATAAATTAGTGAACAGTGAAATAATAAAAAATTAAGTATGATATACAGAGTGAAAATGAAGCGTAGGCAAAGGGGATATTCAAAATAGAAAATAAAAGGACTGCAACTAGGAAAAAAAAAATTATTTTTTTAAGGTAAATCACATACTTCTTAAAGACCGGTGTTATTTTAAATAAATGATCATTAATTGAATTTATTAATAAAAGTGAATTATGGCTGTTGTTATTCTTAAGAAAATGAGATTTGTAGCCAGGAGAATAAAAAATTTTTTACATCTTTTTGGTCGACGTTTCGGATGCCAATCGCATCCTTCTTCGGGACCAAAATTTGTTATGATATACACGTAGATGTTATCATGTGGTAAGTACAATATATTATAATTATAAAATATTGAAAATAACATCTTTTTTTCTGTAATTCCAGGTCGACCAAAAGAATTAAAAAAAAAAATGCTTGATGTAAAAACGCTGTAGTAAACGCAACAGAATTTAAAAATTTTTTATTCTCCTGGCTGCAGATCTACTTTCCTTAAGGATTGAATTTTTTAAAATATTATATTAATTGACCGAGAGAAAACCAAGCCGATCCGTCTCACGGCCTGACGTTTGATATGAAAAAGGGCAAAAAAGGCTGACATAAAGCAAAGGAAGAAATGCTAGCCTTATCTAGTGTAACTCGTGGTCGCTACCCACTAAAAGTGAGCCTAAGAGTGGACAACCAATAACATTTTTTTATAAATTTAAATAGAAAAAAAAGAATTTCTTTTCACTAAAAATAAGAGAAAAAAAAAATTGAATATTTTACGTTTGGAACTATAAAGAACTAAATTAATAAAATAAGAATAGATTAATCAATACTAGCGAAATGATTGGCTGATTTTGTATTCAGTTTTTATTGAAGTCCGAGAAGCGAATTTAAATAATAAAAAAAAAAAAAAATGCTTGTAGAGAGAAGAATGAGAAAAAAAAGAGAGAATGAATTAATAATGGGTGGTTGAGATTTGGTCCCCCATAGTCCTAGCGGAAGTTGCAAGTGCACGAGCCACTTTAGGCAGGACATTATCCAATCAAAGCGAGTTAAAAAAGATATTTAAAGAATCACTCACCAGTAGAGAAGACGAAATAGAAGTAGAATAACAATAATAATAATAAAAAAAAAAGAAACTTGATGGGACGACACATAAAAAAAACACCTGCACCGGATCTTCCAATTGCTCGAGATCACTCCAGATGAGGAACTGACCCTTTCATGCGCTTTGGTCGGCTATCTTAAGGTGGTCTCCCCCACCACCGAGGGTCGGGCGCGTTGTTCTCTCTCAAACCCCCCTCGTGTTCAAAGGGCACACGAAATAGTGACCAAGCCCCCCGGCAAAATTCGTCTCCCCATAAAAGTTATTTGCCAGGCTGGTTCGGTCACAAAGTCGGGTGCCCCCTCACAAGAATGAGTCAGTTTTTATCTTCTATCCCCCACTGGGCGACGCACGTTTCATATCTAGTAAAACAAATATGTCAATAGAATTAAGAAAATCACAGGGCCAAAGATTACTTGCTTTTAAACAAAGAGAGGTCCAAAGGGTCAAAAAAAAATCAAAATAAATACCTATAGTTATGAAAATCAATAAAGAACTTGATCTAGATTCTTGTTTCTCAATAGAAAATTTGCGAAAAATTCACCAAATAAAAATTGATAGGGAAAAAATATTTATTTAGTCAGCTTTCGACTGCAATTCTTTGAGTTAGTGTATATTTTATACTTCTAATATCTTAATTTAAATATTGAGTTTAACATTCAAATGTTTGAGTTAAAATTGCCTTGGATTCTATATAGCATACTCACAAGGAGAGTAAAGATAAAGATAAATTTGGGGTAGGGATATAACTCTACTAAAATTTTTTTTTTAAGGAATAATTGAGACGAGCAAATGAATATGCATTAGTTTCACATGGTTTTTTTTTACGTTCTCTTACCTCTATATATGTTAATATATATAGAGAGAAAATATTGGATTCATGTCAAAAATTCGATGTCGAGATTTTGACGGATATACACGTTTTGAGGTTCCCTGAATCCAAAAAAGTGGTTTTCGCATCATGGTCTGTCTGTGTGTGTGAATGTGAACAAAATATCTCAAGAACGGAAAGAGCTAGGAGGTTGAAATTTTATATTTAAGTTAAGCACCCCCCTGGGACGTAACGTGTCACGCTTTTGAATAAAATCAGTCAAAAAGTACTAGTACTTTACTGACACATTTTTCCAATTTTTTTTTTTCGATTTTCTCAAAATTCGCTCCAACGATTTTGATTAAAATTCAAAAATCAATTATTTTTTAGATGCTCTTTAAAATGTATATTCTTATTTTGCCAATGAAATCTTCTGAAGATCACTTTACCCTTGTACTCCATAGTAAAGATAGAAGACATGGTTGCTATGGTAACAAAATATAAATATTTTCCCATACTTATAAATTTTAGATCTTGAAATTCGAATGTACCGTACTCTCGGAAACTAAATATATGTCGACACAAAAAATCTGGTGTGACAAGCACAGACCACAACTTTCGATTACCGGTAAGAGAAAGTTGTGTACTGTGCGACCAGTCACACCAGATTTTTTGTATTAGAGTGGGGTTTATTCTGTATTAACCTAGGCAAATATGGTGTTAAAAATTTCAAGCGAATCCGATGTAGAGATTTTTTTCACTTATAAATAATTTATTTTTTGCAATTTATTTTGTCTATTTGAAATGTTTTTGAAGATAGGACAGATAAATAAGAACCAGGATGAATTTTTCTTTGTTCAAGATGAGTCAGTCGTATTAAGGAGAGGTAGGGGTGGGATTAAGGGGTCCAGGACAGAAAGCAGAAGGGTGAATTTGAGTCACAAATCAACAAAAATGTGCAACAGTGATGTCGAAAATATCAAATTTTCCTTTGTTAATTAAGCCCGAAGTTTTTTTTTTTTTTTTTTATATATTTTCATGATGAGTCAGTCGTGTTAAGGAGGGGTAGGGGTGGGATTAAAGGTCTTTTTCGGCAATGGAGGCCATTTGGGAATATTCATAATGGTCTCGTCTCTATTTATTTCAATTTATTGGTAGCCAATTAAATTGAAATAAATTGTCGCATGAGACGGGATGCGAACCCGCGACCCTTGGTACAGAAGGCCAGCACGCTAACCCCTACACCAAGGCTGCCCGAAGTTGATTTTATCAAAATAGTAACCCGGAGAAATAAGTTGATCTTTATGAAGATTCTTTAAATATGAAACGATTCGGATAAACTTGGTTTAGACGAGCGAAGGAAAAACAGTCAGCTGTGCGTCGCTAGTGCGTTCTCCAATGGTTAGTTTTGTCCGCTGAATTTTTTTTATTACTTTTTTTGTATAGCAAATATTCATAATGGTAGATTGATTTCAATCGTATTGAAGTTTTTCAGTCGATTGATCTTAAGCATATGCTCATTTTTTATGGAAATTTTTAATTAAAATTAAATTTTAAACGTAGAAATATAGCCAGACACAAAAAAAGAAGCAATTATTCTAGTCAACATTTCACTTTCGAGAGGAGACCTCCCTCATAGCTGGGAATATAGTCATTGAATATAGTTATGTGCGCGTTTAGTTTGAACCGAGATCGAAACGTTGACTGAAAATATTGTTTTTCTTTATTCTCATTGTATATTTATCATCCTATTTTTCTATAAAACAAATTAGCAATCACCTTCCTAACTATTAATACAACCTTCCTACACATAATAAGAAAAGAAGTCGAATTTAGATGGGCGAGTGCATGAGCGTAGCTAGGGAATTTGGGTGAGGGGGGGGGCATGGGATGAGCCATCCTCCTTCTGGGGGGGGGGGGCCCTAGTTACGTCCATGGGAGATTGAGAAAAAGTTGTGCGGTGCCATTTCTACGGTGTCCTTTTCCGTTTTGTTTTGTCGTTGAAAGAAGACTCCCATTCCCCCACTTCCAAATATTCCACGCGGTCGTGTAAGTGGAAATTTTACAAAAAATATTCCAATTTTTTACACTTTTTGTTAACATATTTTTAAAAGTTTCTTCAGTTTTGGAACAATTTTTTTTGAGAAGAAAAAGGGGGGGGGGGGGGGGGGGGAAAAAATAATATGCAAAGAATTTGGTGTATAAATGAGTTTGATATAATAAGAATGAACTAATAAAAGCTTTATTTAGCGTAATGATGAAATCGCTTTCAATAAAAGATGATAAATTTAGTTTAGTTGGAGTATCCTCTACGCATACTATGTATATTTATGTATATCCAGTATGTAAGCTTAAAGAAGAGAGAGGAGATATAATGACAGAGCCCTGGCAACAACTGTTGCTGTTTGCAGCTATCAAGCCTCTTTATGACGTCATTAACTTAAATATATAATGATCTTTTGATTAGTATTCCCTTTTATTTAATAAAGCTAAAACACTTTTTTAATCCAATTATCTATTAAAGAGTCAATTTGAAAATATCTTAGATGAAAAGGGCACTGGGAAGATTAAAATTGGAATGGTTACCATGCTGGAATAAAAGAAAGCCCAGGGAGGGGCTTTCTCTAAAGTCGATGTCTTCCCGTCTGTATGTTAAGCGAATTCAATTATTCAAGTGGAGAGACGCAAGGACGCAATTACACCTCGTTGCAAATCATTCCAAACGAGTAACTTCTTTACCAATTCCGTTTAACATAAAAAAAAGCGTCCTTATGACGCTGATGGTGCCGAAAGGTTTAATATTATTCGTCATAATTGAAGAGGGCTTTAAAAAATAAAAAAATATTTCATTAACATAAAAACACAAACACATCAATTAGGGACAATTCTTTAATTTGCAAACTCGTCTTGTATAATTGGTGGAGTTGCTTCATTTATCGCGAATCTTATAAAACACGTGATACCTATCTTTTATTAGTTTAAAAATTTGTTAAACCCTGTTGAAATATCAATATTTATTGCAAATATTTCGGTCCCTCTACAACAGTGGTTTCTAAAGTTATGTTACCACGCCTCCCTTAAAAATATTTAATTGCATGGCGGGGAGCTTTCTGGGGAGGGGAGGGGGGGCCGGCCCCATGGAACTATCCTCAGATTTTTGTTTATAAATGTCAAGGGTATAGGCTTATAAAATATTTCTTCTTCTCTCCTCGCCTTGTCCCAAGATACGGGGTCGGCGGACAACACTCTTTCCCTCCAACCCTATCATACGTTTTTACGACCTGAAGAAATAGGACAGGCCGGCCCGTCACACGGTCTGACGCCTGTTGAAAAGAGGAAGGAAGAGACAGACATTTAAAAAACGGAAGGACTGCCTGTCCCAGCTCGGGCTGCTCGTGGTCGCCATCCACGTACCCACAAGATGTGGGCCCCTGAGCAATTATAAAATATTTCAAAAAATTCATATTATGTACAATAAGGGGCAATATTAAAGCACCCCTTGAATTTTCTCATTTTATAAAAAATAAATAGTGGTAATTTTTAAAATCTTCATTTTTTTTAAGAATGAAATAATATAGTGGTGGTGTTTTGTGGGTCAGAGGCGGTTAATGATTTACCCTCTTCCCCCGCTAAAAAATACGGACTTAAATTCGATGTAATGTGATTCAATAAATTCATGTTTTAATATAATAAATGTTTTAAGAATGGGGTCGGCAACGCGCGGCCCAAGGGAGCTGCTCAAAAAAAAATGTTGCCTAATTTTTCTTCAAGTTTTTTTTTGGAACAATTCTTGGTACGCCCTTATTAAGCTTATATCGTTTGTTGGTATAGGTCGAGGGTCCGGTGGCTGGGTTCAATAGACAGCATACCTATGCCCCGGAAAGGCTGGAGATCCTGAGTTCGATTCACAGGAACAATGGGGCGTATGGCCTCGCCAACAATAAACACTCACAGGATTTGTTAAATGTTTCTATGACTTAGGTCCCAATCCAGATGCCTGTCCCCTACTGGCTTAAACAGCGGCGGACAAGTGAGAAATTTTTCTTTAATGTTTCTCACATTGTTAGTAACTTGTTCTGTTAACTTGCATATAAGGGTAGTGAGTTTTGTTGGTGTAAGTCGAGGGACATGTGGCCTGGTGCAATGCACAGCACACCGATGCCCTGGATCGGCAGGAGATCTTGGGTTCGATTCTCGGGGGCCATGGATGTTTGGCCTCGCCAATAATAAATACTCAAAGCTTTGTAAAATTATATCGTTAAATAAATACATACAGTAAGAAAATAGTCTATATTAAGATATACAGGGTTATTTGATGGATGAAACTACATCCAAAATCCCAAAAGGGCTTAAATTAAATTAAAAAAAAAAAAAAAATTATTTTTATGTTCACTTTTTTTAGATGACAATCTTTGAATTTTTTTTTACAAAACCTTAAAAAAAATATATGAAACTAAAATTACTTGATTTGAGATATGGAAAAAAAAGATTAAAATTTCTTTATTTTTGGACCTTGAACCCTTAAGAAGGGGGGGGGGGGGGGGGGGGGGGGGGGGGGTGTTTACTCCATAAAATGTAGTCACTCTTAATATGTAAATAGTAAAAGAGAGATGTTTTGAAGAATTAACAAAGAAATCCTTTAAATAGATGAATAATCGTTTAAAAATGACTTATTTGAATTTTGATAAGTATTATTGAAATATTTAAAATTTAAGAGCCTGAATAATGAATAAAATTAATTGTTAGTAAAAAATAATTTCCGCAATGAATTACAATTTATTTATTAGAATATTGAATTTTTAGGCTAATTACAATAGTTTTTTTTTTTTTTTTTCTTTATTTCTCGGCTGTAGCTTGCCGCCATTCAGCCCTTCAAATTACAATAGTTAAAACAAATTGCCCAACATTCATCGAATAGATTAAGGAAAGTAAGGAAGAATTCTTTCCTAATGATGCTCTCTACATAAGGAGTAGAGTACACATCAGTAGTGGGCAGGGCACTAGTGGGGGGAGGGTCACCCAATTTCATATTTTTCCCTTTGAGGGCGCCAGGATTCTTTAAATATTTCATTTTTTCAAGAGGCTATTTAGAGATAGGCTATTATATCTCAAAAGGGCCAGGAACTCACAGAAAAAAATTTATAGAAAATAATTTTAATTATTTTTTTTTCATTAGATATTTAAGATTGAAACAAAGGTCCTGGGCCCGGAGGATATATCCCCCCTCTTTCGGCACTCCTGGTGGGGTTCTATCTCAAACTGGATAGATTAGGTTTTTAAGGCCTTTTTGCATCTGAGACCATTAAGGTACCTAGTTTTCTAAATTAATTAATATTCAATCTTTCTTCTTCTTTCTTTGCCTTAATCCCACGGTGCGGGGTCGGCGGAGGGGGTGGGGGTTTTGCGAACAGGCCGGCCCGTCGCACGGTCTGATGTCTGTTGAAAATATAGAAGGGAAGAGACTGACATTCAAATAACAGAAGTACTGTCAGTCCCAGCTAGGGTAGCTCGTGGTCGCCATCCACGTACCCACGAGGTGTGGGCCCCTGAGCAAAATTAATTAATATTCAATATAATTTAGAAAAATATCCGTCGCATGAGAACCATGTCGCGAAAAC
Source organism: Euborellia annulipes (assembly GCA_023213315.1). NCBI lineage: Eukaryota > Metazoa > Arthropoda > Insecta > Dermaptera > Anisolabididae > Euborellia > Euborellia annulipes. The sequence continues at coordinate 153,479 of JAKCPI010031695.1, forward strand.
CACTTTTTTGGATTCAGGGGACCTCAAAACGTGTATATTCGTCAAAATTTCGACATCGAATTTTTGACATGAATCCAATACTTTCTCTCTCTCTATATATATTACATATATATATATATATATATATAGGTAAGAGAAAGTAAAAAATAAATTTTGAGAAATAAAAAATTTTTACACTACTCCAAGGTATCACCAGTTGATTTTTTTTTTATATCTTAATATTATTTTAATCAATTTTGATAAAAATTAATATTATTAATTTTTATGGAAGGGAAAATGGACTTAAATGTTCAATGGTTTAACCATCCCTGGATGTTATGTTGAGAACTCCTACCTTGCGACTTTCAGAATCCCTTGAGAGAACGAAGAATGAAGAAAAGAGGCCTGAGAAGTGCACACTTCTCCATTTGATAATAATTAAGGACGGCACAAACTCAATCATCCAATTCGCCGACTTGGAATCAAATATCGCTGAAAATGAATTCATTTTATTCCTAACTCAGCAAATTAAAAAAAATAAAAGAAATGAATGAAATAATAAGATGTTAACAGATCGAAAGCAAATGTGTTTCTAGAGTTGAAAACACCTGGGCTCTTATTGCTGGTGGGGAATTAACTCCTCCTTATATTAATGAATCAAAGGACACCTGTATGATGTCTAATCTGTTTCCCCTGCGGAAGCCAATAACCCGCCGATATATGAGACAGTCCAACAATTATGCGCAATTGCCTCCATCCAGGTGCTTCGTAATCGCCTATTACATGTAATATTGATCCCACCCGCAACAAATTAATACTTACATATCGCCCTAACTGTATTTAAACAAAACATTAAAAATAAATAATTTAAGAATTATTTGCACCATTGATATTATAATGTAACATTCCGAGAGGCATTTGTTTCATGATTTCATCCAAACTGGGAGACGCGGACTAGTCTAAGCGGAGGCGCGAATATTAGTCACAATTTACCAAATGATTGCTAAGTTTTATAAATAAAAAAAAATATTTTTATATAAATTTATATTTTTTAGCAATAAATCTTTGACGAATAATACCCGAGGTTGTAAGAGGATCCTATGCTATCCATTAAGGAGTGAACTTCCAAATGAAATTTGCATAAAATTTTTGTGTTGTATTATTTTATAAAATGGCGGGGGGGGGGGGGTGTTATACGATTAAATATTTTTAAGGGGAGCGTGGTAACATAAATTTAGGAAACCTCAGATTTAAGCAACCTTTTCAGAAGTCGGGCCAAATTTCATTTCTTGCCGGGCCATACAAATAATTTTTTTTTAACGGCTTATGATGTAATGTACGGTCAGTTTCAATATTAACCGCCCCCCAAAAGAATAGAGCCGTGAAGTTAGACAATCTGGGTGCTCAGAAAATAAATAAATAAACTTTTTTTTTAAGCAGTGGAAATACTATTTTTTTAAGACAACATTCGCCAGCTAAGCGCTCTGGTTGTCTAACTTCACGGCTCCATTCTCTAGGGTTGGCGGTTAATATTGAAACTGACTATACAATAAAGTTCTCATTTAAGTTCATTTGATGTAGGTTTCGGGGGCCGTATATAGCCCACAGGCCTCGTGTTGGCTATCCCTGATTTAAGCCAGCACAACCTTTTTTTAGCATACCGCTTCTTGTCGAAAAAACAATTACTATCGGCCCATTGTAAAATACAAGACAAATGATTTATTCACAGTACCAGTTAATATTAAATTTATGTAAAATTCTGAAGGTCCTCTTTCAGAAATTTTTTTTTCTAAATTATGGATTTACAGTCGGAGTCGACTCTCGAAAATTCGAAATCCAAGAGATCTCAAGAAAAATTCGAATTATTGAATTATCAAGAAGTTTGAATTATCAGATTTTCGAAGAAATGACTGTAAAATTTCTTTCTATTTTTCTTCAGAATTGTACTGATGGTGGAATATTGAAAGTTTTGGCGATATATTTTTTTCGAATCATTTTCCATGGCAGCAAAAATTTTTTTTCCGGACAGAGTACCAACTTGATAAACAAAAGAGTTCTAGGAAAAATTCGAATTATTGAGAGGGAAGTCGCCTCGTTCGAATTATAGAACGTTCTCTCCCCGTCTAGTTACGAAAAATCATTTCGAGCTATCAAGCGTATCTAAATACACAGCAGTTTTTCAATTTACCGAAGTTTACAGGTGAAGAATTATCGAAAAATTCGAGTGTATCGACGAGAGTCGACTGTATTTTATAAAATATGAAGCAGAGAAGGCTACCTTTGGCAAGTTAGTCCAACTAGATCCAACATTTTTCTGGGTGGATCCGATAGCGCTTAAAATTTATCATTGTCGAATAATCCCGGAGAGGAAGAATGGATCTATAATGGAAAAGGAGATCGGAATTTTAAATTAGGCAGGAATATTATTTATTAATCTTATTCAACACAGTGAAAAATAATATTTAAAACAACAATTAATTTAATATTTTATAAATAATGTATAACAAATTTTTTAAATTTTAATAATAAAAAAAAAATATTGCACTAGAGCTAACCACGTTCACAAATAATATCGACAACGCTATGCTCCATCAGTGCGGGCTCAATACATCTCTGATTAGCGCTACTCAAAATCTCCTCCAGTAAACATTGTACTAAGCTGAAATAAATATTTATTTTATATAAAATAAAGAAAAGTGAATCATATAATATATTATCATATATTCATATTATATAAATGCATACTTCTCATCGGAAACAAACCGCCACAAATATAAATGTAAATAATGAGTGTCGACCTGGATTTGTTGAAATCCGTATTTGCTAAATGTACGAAGTCGTACACACTCGAGGAATGTCTATGGAGAAATATTTACAAGGTTAATCATTAATTTCCGATACCAAAAAAAATCATAAACTAAATACTTAGACTATATAGGCAAATAAGGAAAAATATATCTATGATTCATAAGGAACAATAAGGTTATTCTTCCGATTATGATTAATTTACTGAGAATGAGGAATATTTAATTCAAGGTGAAAAATTCCATAAATTCTACATACCGCATATGAATATATGTTGTTAAGAATGTTTTCAATTTTTTTAGAAGGGACTATGGTTATTTTTCAAAATTTAATCTCATATTTGGATATTTTATACACAATAGAGAATCATAAATAAATATAAAATTTCATAAGTGTATATCCATCAAAATCTCGACATCGAATTTTTGACATGAAACCAATACTTTCTCTCTCTATATATTAACATTTATAGAGGTGTTAAAAGAAAGTAAAAACAATTGAAATTCAAAAGCTTTACTGACCAGATATAAATTTGGGGGACAGTATATCAGAACCCAAAAGATAAAATTTATAATAAAAAAAAAATATTTTAATGGGGTTGGAGAATAAAAATATTTTAATTATATAGAGAAGTGCTTCCCAACAGGTGCGCCCCAGCACCCAAGGGTGCCGCGTGATTGGCTAAGGGGTGCCACGAGATATTGAGATAAACCAAAAAAAAATTAACCTATATTAAGCTAACAAAAACTATAGAGGTATTTCTACTCAGAAATCATTTAGTTCAGATTCAGCTATAAATTTGAAGGAGATAAAACGAAAAATACTTACTTTCAGACTGATTTTAATAATTCCTGTTAAAATAGAGGTTTTTGAAAATTCCACACTACTGAATATCTCAATGCGCTCGCTAAACAGTTTCTGAATATTTGTAGCAATGCTTGATTCGAGCTGATTGGGCCCATACGAAGACCAATTCGAACGATATGGTTGCCGAGAAACACTCACACTAAAAATAAGAAATAAAAAAAGTAAAAAACATTAGTATCTAATTTTTTTAATTTTATAAATATATTTTATCCCTAAGCCATAAATAAATAAGAGACCTTGTTTATTGTTCTAGGGGTTCGAGGCTTGCCTACCTTTGCAAAATTTATGTCAATTGAATAAAATGAAATAAATAATGGCAGAGTGGGTTTAAAAGATCTCAAATACCAAAAAAGACTATATTTTCGGTTTATTATTTTTTCGGTATATATTTACCTCTGGATTTCGCTGTAATCTTTAACATATAATATTTCGTTTCAAAATTCTTATTAGTAACGAGATATCCAGGGGTGATAGTCAGGTATATATATATATTGTATATATTGAAGAAATTATTTTTGTGATTTATATTATGTTTGACAAAATTTAAAAATAAATATACATTCACCTATGTGTGCGTCTTGAGGAATCTGAACTTCTTTCAGCTCGAGTTCCTTCTTCATAAAGAGCACCAACTAAAGTATCTACAGCAGCTAGATCTTCTACAACTCGTTTCATTACGGCTCGGACAGTTCGGGGTTCGATAGTATTTAACCAATCGCGAGTTTCTACCGATTTTCGTAACATCTGAAAAGATAAATAAATATTAAAATTAAAGCTAGATATATCTTCAATAATAATAATAATAATAAGATATATCTTCAATTTTATTTACACAGAAAGAAGTCTTGCTATTCCAGCCTAAACTGACTGTGAACAAAATATCTCAAGAATGAATAGAGCTATGAGGTTGAAAATTTATATTAAAGTTAGGCATCCCCCTGGGAATTTTACATCTTGAAATTCAAATGTACCGTATGTCGACACAAAAAATTTGGTGTGCAAGCACAGAACATAGTGTGCTGTGCGGACCAGTCACACCAAATTTTTTTTTATTTTGGAGATAAACATATCATTATTTTTTATTTATTTGGAAAAAAATTTAACAAGTGGCTGACTTTTCAGCCGGTATGCGGGAGTATCGAAGTCTGGATTAGCAAGAATCTACTGTATTTAAAAAAATGTTAAAAGTATACACACCTGAGAAACCGCTGAGCCTTGAACGCGGACATAATGATTAAGCAATTCTTGTGCAGCTGAACGGAAGTTAACACACAGCTCAGCTTCAGTGGAGAGGGAACTTTTATCTTTTTGTGCCTCAATAAGAAACCATTCATCGATTAACGATAACTAAAAAAAAATGAATTCAAATTCTAAATTTGTTAGATATTCTATATATTCCAGACATATCCAAAAAATTTACCAGCTCATGAACAGTTGACGATTCAAATTCCAAGCACATTTTACTAAGCAAAAGAAGTAGAGTGGCTGGAGCTTTTGAGTCAGTTGTAGAACAAAAACCTCTTGCTGTTGCTGTCAAATGATGGAGGAAACTGACCACAAGACCTTCTCGAACATGATCGATGCAAAAAGACTCCCGAAAATCGGGCTTCAGGCTGAATGTGAGATCGGATTGAGAAAATACCTAACAAGATAAAAAATAAAATCGAATAAATATGCAGAAATATTTTAGTTTGTATTATATAAATTGTTAATTGAACGATGTTATTCTTAAAGGAACTAAGCGCCATTATGTTCGAAATTCAGATAAGACCGCCATCTTGTAGGGAAAAAGATCTACTTTTTTATTTAAATCACATTATTACTCTGTGCACTTGTTTAGTATAAAATAAGAAAAAAAGTCATTGCCATTGTTTTGTTTTTAAGTGTGCAAATGAAATGCCCTTTATATTTAGGTTGATGGCGCTTTGTTCCTTCATGCATAACATCGTCCAATTGTAATAATTATAAACTTAAACAGGTCTATTCATTAAAATCAGACGTTAAAATTTAACATCATAAATTGGGTTGTTAAAAAGTAAAGTAATAACATCAGCGTTATAAAATGCTATTCTCTAAACTTCTTTAAAGAGCACATGTTGCTTTTATTTAAAAGCTGTCAAAAACATACTTTTTGACTAAAGACGCCATTTTGATGCGTTAAAATATTAAAGACGCCCCCTGATATGACATTAATTTTTAACACTATTGACTAAATGTTGCCGCTTTGGCGTTAAAGTTTTTGCTTACAGAATAGCAACAACATACAGTCTTTGAGCGTTGTTTGAAAAATTCCATCTTTTTCATATAAAGCTCTACCTAGTTAATAATTAATACTGTATATATCACTTACAAGAAGATCTTGAAGAACTCCTTTGACTTTTTCTGATGTCGTGAGGACAAGAGAGTTTAATAATTCAGTCAAATTAGCATTTGATTCGTTATCATTGGGATTGACCACTCGAGGAGTTGCTAATGATTGGCGAACACGAGTGAGTGATTCTGCAAAATGAGCTTTTAATGTTTGTAAGTGATAACGGCTTTGGCGACGCGCTGCAGAAATCACAATCTCACTCCCACTTCTGAAATTCCAATTTCCAAAAAAATAAATAAAGTTTCAAATATTAAAATTGGATCATAAAAAGATTGAATTTATACTTTAAGAAATCGTTATCAGGAAAGAGAGTTGAGCTCGCTTGAAGACGTCGATGGAATCTGTCCAAAGCTCTGACCAGCACAGCTGTGTCTCCTCCGTCTTGTTCACGTTCTACTCTAGCTTGCACAAGATTCAAATACCTTTCCATGTTGTTCCTAATAAATTTTATGAGAAGTGTATTTGCCATCTCGTCGAAATCTTCCAAATCACTAAAATTTGACATTAATCATATTTTATTTTGAAATAATAATGTTAGGGTGTTTAAATTTTTATACTTTTCACTCTATATAATCATTTATGCTTAGAGGGTCCATTTTAAAAGTAATGCGGATTTTCTTGGAAAAATAGATTTATTGAGCGGATGCTTCAAAATTCTCAAAATACTCTCCCCTGCATCAATACACTTGCGGAGACATGTGTGCCACGCCTCGAAGGCACCCTAAAAGTCCTCGATGGGAATGTTGTAACATGTTTGATGTTTTTCAGGGCTTTACTTTCAGCTCTCTCTTCAGTGGGGGAAACAAAAAAAGTTGCACGGAGCCAAGTCGGGACTCTAAGGGGGCTGGGGGACCAGAACGGGGTTCGTCGGCGAACTCCTCTCGGCCTTCTTAGAACGCCTTGTAATATATCCCGGACTGTGACCTTGAAATGCAGTCGCCTTGAAGGTCTCTTGAAGCATCCGAAATGTTTCCCTTGCATTCTTTCCAAGCTTCACGCAAAACTTGATATCGCTGTCCACAAAAATCACCATGTTACAAAGTCAAAAAAAACACTTCATGCGGAAGAACATCTTTCCGCTCACACTGCTTGGAACCGCGGCAACCGGCTTTGTTCGAAGGGCAGGCCCCCCACCACATTTCCCGACCGGTTTACAGTGCTGCAATGGATAGTCGAGTCACAATAAAATAATGCGCATTACTTCCATAATGGACCCTGTATATATTCAATATATATTTTCTAAAATTAAAAATATCATTTGGATGGATTAATATAATTAAATAACTAACCTTTCCAAAGAACGAGGACGATTAATAAACATATCTTTATATGAAGTTACTACAAGACAGAGATCGCTTAAAAATCCAGAATTGCCATGATCAACGAATTCAATAATATCCTTAAAATTAAAAAACAAATTAATAACAATATATCAATTTTTTTTTTTTTATTATTCAAAACTTACATGATCTTTTAAATCTTTTAAATGAATTAAATGTTCATCTAATCGAGTTTCAGCATGTGATAAAAAATCTGCACATAAAGAATCAGCTGGTTCATGTAATTGGAGTAAAAAGTCAATAGCTTCAGCTAATTCTTTAGCGCTTGACTCCTTGCTTCGAAATTGCTCTCTCAATAAGGTTTTGAGCTCATCAACAATTGCCTCACAATCAACATAAATCCCTTGAAAGGAAGGCATATGTCCGTACTGTTCTAAAACTCGACGAGCTCTTATATAATCTTGAACCGCCTGAAAAGTCCAATGAATCCAATGAATTGATTTAAATAATTTAGATACCAAATGGTATAAATAAATATGCCTGGACCCTAATATATATCGTAATTAATATAAGTATCGTTTAATGTCTAATAATGCCTGTTTGCACCAACACATCTTAGATCTTAAGCTCGTCTTAGATCTTGCAATTGAATTTGAAATCAGGAAATAGGGTCTTAAGATACTCTATTTGTGCCTCCATCGCATAAATAATAACAATATGATATATTTATTTTAAAAAAATATATATATTCTATATATAAATAGTTGAATAGGTAAAATACCACATTTCACTTTTTAGGTTATGGAAGGCTTAAGGCGAGCTTAAGATCTAAGATGTTTTGGTGCAAATGGGCATAAAAGGTCTAAGATGCCGAAAAGTCAAAAAAATAGATTAGTTTTTCAAATTTTTATTAATATATATATATGTATTCTTAAAGGTTTCCGCGACCGGGTGTATGCGAAGATAAGTTTTCTTGGGTTAAGTCGCGTTTGATGTTGAGATTTACTCGACGTTTCGGCTCTTTTGGAGCCATTCAAGAGAGAAAGGAGTTAGAAGGTAATGATGGAGGAGGGTTGTTTACGAGGACGCACTTTTGCTGGTTCCCAGGTCTGTTTAGTGGATGCCTCAGAAGCTTGGATTTGTCTCTGTTACCTGGAGGACAAAAACCTAAAAGTCACTTTATTTAATTTAAATATAGGCAGTTTTTGTCTTGTTATGTTTGTTCTTTTTTTTGATCTCCGTGATAAATGAATCTAAAAAGCATATTAGTAATAGTTGGTTGTGTATAATCGTGTTTGTGTTTGGTTTAGGTTGATTACGGTGCCTCAATCTGCCTACTCCCCCAAGTAGGAGTGTTTGTCTGGGTTCGCCAAAAAAAGAGCCGAAACGTCGAGTAAATCTCAACATCCAACGTGATCTTTATATATATATATATATATATATATATATATAATTCTGAGAAAATTTATCTCACATACACCCAATTGTAGTAGCTTTCCACAACATATTTGTATTGCGAGTATCGAGGGGACCGTATCCTGTAGATATTCCCAAATCCGCCAACATATAATATACACCTTTCTCACAAATCTATTTAATACCTGTGCATAATGTCCATCTTGAATTTTAGATTTCAATTTATTTGGAAGTTTAAAAAGAAATTGCAATCGCTTTAGAAGAGAATGCACTCCAGACAATCTAGAAATTTGTTGCCGAGTATCCTGAATAAATAAAAATAAATTAAGAATTATAAGATAACATTTTATATAACTATCATCATACTTATCATACTTACTTGTAATGTTCCAGAAATTTGTTCGGAAAATGAAGTAATAGAATCCATATTAGTTGCAAGCAGATCCATTTCATCTTCCATTTTTTTAAAGTCACTTTTCATCTAAAAAAATTTACTTATTTAAAAAGTTATTTTTTTTTTAGGCTAGTCGTCCACTGGAAGCGTAAACGCGAGCCGCTACAAGAGCGGCAATAAGTGACAAGGATCGTAAACTGCACGCGACTTCGCGCTTCATTTAATATAAAATATCTTATACATTTCTAAGTGAATTTAAAACAAATCCAAATGATTTTAATAAATAATTAAATTTAAATATAAAACCAGGATAAAAATGTCGAAATTTATTTATTTTAGCTAAATTTTCAAAATATTCTTATTTTGTCTTTGTTTTATTTAATTGCATCAATTTTATTAAGAAGAAATAAAGTGTTTTTTTTTTTTTACGGGTGAGAGTAATTTAGATTGGAACAACACAGGGAGAGACGCGGCAACGCGCTACAGATCCCAAATAAATGGCATCGCGCTAAAGATCTGAAGAGCAATGTCTCTCGAAGCGAGTAGCACGCGCACGTATACGCTTATTGCCACTCTTGTACAGCAAGCACGTTGTCGCGCGATTACGCTTCCAGTGGACGACCAGCCTTAATTATATTTGATTATACTTTTTTTATAGTGTCAGTAGCTGATATAAATTTATTATAATTTTCATAGACAAGTGTTTGCATATCCGAATGTAGCAAATGAGTTTCTCTAACAATCTCAGCTTCCTTGTCCATTATTTGTTTCAGATTACATTCCTGAAAAAAATTAACGATGATATATATGTAACCACACTACATCTATACAGAACAGGGGCGTATTTATGGGGGGGGGGCCGAGGGGGCCCGGGCCCCCCCGAAATTTCCCAAACACATACATATATAGTGATATACAGACATCAGCGCAACAAATTTTTCCGCAGGATGGACAACTTTGGTTCCGCAATAGAAAAAATGGTCCGCAAAAAATTTCGTGTGAAAAAAATATAGTTTCTTAAAAAAAAATTTTCCGCAAAAAAATTTTCGAGTTCGGGCCCCCCGAAAAAAATTTCTATATACGCTCCTGATACAGAATATAGATCTATATACTATTGCAATAACAAATAATTTATTTATAGGTGTGTAAATTATAGTGTGTGTATTTTGTTAAAGATTAATCTTTTCTTTCATTGCCTTGTGCGGGGTCGGCGGTTCATGGGTTTTTGCGAAAGGAATGGAATAGAACAGGCCGGCTAGTAGCACGGTCTGACGCCTGTTGAAAATATAGAAGGGAAGAGAGTGACATGCAAAGATCAAAAGTACTGCCAGTCCCAGCTAGGGCAGCTTCCACCCCACCCCCAAAATGTGGGCCCTGGAATTTTTGATAATAATACTTTTACAATTTTCTCTATAAAAAAAAAAAAATTTAAAAAAAAAACCCCCCCCCCCCCCCCCCTGAAAAACTGTAAATTCAATATTTTGAAACAAATTTGTGGTTCTTTTAGCATTTAGACTAATACTCCGGTTGTCACACCATCTTTTTTTATTATTTCTTTCATTTTTTAAAAATATGTTTCTTAAAAAAAAATAAATAATAAGGAGGGAAAAAATTTCTGGGAGGCGTAGTAGCAAAAGGAAACCACTGGGCTACTATAGAAGTATGTACGAAATATCTAAATTTACCTTATAAAGTCTTTGCAAATAAAGATCTGAATTAAAATGTGAGCCATTTATATCGTATGGATTTCCCGTTGGTGATGGTTCTGTCATTTTGTATCTAAAATAAAAGAATATTTAAATTAAGTAAAAAAATAGCTTTCTTTTTGATGTGAGACCTGACTTGGAATTTTGAAGGATTATATTAAATTTGACGTTAACACCGAATTTCTAATAATTGTCCGAACTTTGAAATTATTCATATATTATTATTATCAAATAAGAATTAAATAAATATGCCTGTATTGTACCGTAATATTATAAATATATACCTATCGTTTAAAAATCTATACGGTCCAAGATACCGAAAGACTAAAAAAATAAAATAAATAAAGACTAAAAAGATTACTAATTGATTTTTACATATAATTGAAAAAATAATATTTAATTTCAAAAGTAATTACCTTATTCACAAAAGTATAATTAAATTTATTAATCCTTTGAATAATTATATTTTCTTGACAGCTGCTTGACAGAACAATTTGGCATCTGAAGGGTTCCTGATTAGTTCATGAACGTTTTGCTATTGATTGTGAAGTTATCTTTTATAGGTGTCTTCAGATTGTCAAGAGCATTTCTGTTGCTAATTTAAGATTCATGAATGACATTTTATACTAATTTGTCATTTTTTTTATTTTTATCTTTCATGCAATTTACTTAAATTTCGATAGAAAATGGGGCTATTTGGTAAAACTCCAGAAAAAAATCCTAAAGAATTGGTAAGAGTTATTAATTTATATATATATATATATATTTCTCAAACTTCTATTAATTAATTTCATACACCTAGGTAAATGAGTGGACACATAAAATAAGGAAGGAAGGATTTCAATTAGATAGACAAATAAGAGGTAATTAATTGATTAATTTAAATAATTATATATTGAATTTCAAATAATTATAGCTATTCAGAGAGAAGAGGAAAAAGTTAAAAGGTCTCTTAAAGAAGCAGCAAAAAAAGGAGATAAGGATATATGTATTATATTAGCAAAAGAAGTACTTAGAGCAAGAAAAGCAATAACAAAAATACATACATCAAAAGCACATCTTAATTCAATACAACTACAAATGAAGAATCAATTAGGTAATATCTTAATATTTTACTCACTGATTTTTGTATGATAAAAATGATTGTTGCTTTATATTTTATGGTTCGAATTTTTCAAAATGAATCCAATTTTAAAATGATTTCTAAAGTTTTTTTTTCCGCATCTCTTAATACAAAATATTAATTAGATCAAGTTCAAGGTCAATCAATAGCAAAGTAATAAGAGGCAAAATTTTTAACATGGACATTTTTACGATTACGAAACGCATCATTCCTTATAAGTGGAAGAATTCTTGGTTGTAATAAATATTAAAACTCCCATAATAATTGTATATTTAATATATTTGACCCGAAACGTCTCGGTATTCCAGAGGCTTTTTATTTTTTGGCTGAACCTGCCTTCCAATACATATCTACAGCCACTTTTTCAAATACTCTAAGGAATATGGGCGTAACTAGGAAATTTGGCTGGGGAAGGGCATGAGACCAGCCATCCTCCGGGGGACCTAGAAGGCCCCATATTGACTCAATTTTTCTTGGGTCGGGGGCACGAGCCTTCTGCCCCCCCCCCCCCAACCCTCATAGTTAAGGCCCATGATAAGGAATTAAATTAATTTAATGTTTTTTTGTAGCCACGTTACGAGTTGCTGGTTCACTTGCAAAATCAACTGAAGTAATGCAAGCTATGCAAAATTTGGTAAATATTCCTGAAGTAGGAGCAACAATGAGGGACTTATCACGAGAAATGATGAAGGTATTTTTTATTCTTATTCTTTATTCTTCTTTTATTAAAGTAAATTCCATGGTAGGGTTTCCAATTTTAGTATTTTTCAAAATAAAACAAATGATACAATCAGATTCGTATTTTTTCCAGGCCGGTATAATTGAAGAAATGCTCGAAGAGACTTTTGAATCACTAGATCCAGATTCAGAAGAATTAGAAGAGGAAGCCCAAGAAGAAGTAGACAAAGTATTATGGGAATTAACCGAAGGAAAATTAGGCGAGGCGCCAACTGCTTTAACAGACACTCTTCCTGTAGAACCTGGACCTTCCAGAGTAGCTGCTGAGGCTGAGGATGAGGATGAGGATAAAGACGAACTTGAAGAGATGAAAAATCGTTTAGAAGCCTTGCGAAGCTAACTATATTATTAACACTGTTACTTAAAATGGCAAATTTTACTAATAACGAGGCTTCTTCATTGTAAATATTCACTTGTTTATACATAAATATATATTAACAGACTCAAAATTAACTGCTGCAACTATTCTTGGTGCTTTATGAGGCTAACTCACTTAATTAGATTCGCTGTCCCAGTTAATTTTGCGATATTTATATATACATATGTACTTTTAGTATTCTACAATTAATTACCAAAAATTAGATTAATAATATCTACATTCCTAAATTATTGTTGCCCTTGCTTTCAAAAATTACCTATATTCCATGTATTACATTTATTTTTTTGAAATAAATTTAATATTAATATGTTCAAATAATATTTTATTAATCACACTAGTTTATTAATTTATCACCACCTTCCGGAGATGATATATATTATATATAAATTGGAAAATAACTTAAGGATTTGAGAGAATCAAAGCGAATATGTTCTAAATGTATAAAAAATTTACGAGTAACAAAAATTTTTTACTATAAAATAAAAATTCAAAGTTGTTATACACTGTAGATAAGATAAGATAGAATTCGTTGCTTTTTGGGTTGTGGCTGTGATGTGATTATAATGGAGAATTGGAGATATCAGCCAAATTGGAGATTATCTCCAATTTTCCATTATAAAATAGGATTCAACAGGAAGTGAAGATGAAATTTTTTGCCAGCCTAGTATATTAATTCATTTATATGATTGAAAATAGGCCTAATTAAAGAAACTGTACTATGTAAATGTAATGATTTTGTTAGGTGACAATATAGGCCAACTTGAAGGTGTGGAATGAAAGTTTATACAAATAAAAGAAGTGTATATATATACTGGTATATATATATAACGGTATATATATATATATATATATATATATATACATGTAGGGTATTCAAAGGAGCAGGGGCGCCGGAACGAATTTGAATCAGGGGGGGGGGGGGGGGCAAAAATTTTTTTTTTAGAAAATTAAAATTATTTAATATGTTCAAATAGTATAAAACAAAAACAAATCTACTATAAAACTTTAAAAATTTTAAATAAAATCACAATTTTAATAAAATTAAAATTTTAAAAAATTTGCGACTGATTTAATCAAAAATTTGGAAAAGAATGAATTTCTCACTCTTTTAATTTTTTTTAATTTAGAAGATTTTATTTTTCAAAAGTAAAAATATATCATTTTTAAAAATAAATGAAATAAAAGAAGAAATTTTGCCCCCCTCTGCCCCCCCCCTATAGGATACCAGGGGGGGCAATGTACCTCCCCCCAGTTCCGCGCCTATGCAAAGGAGTAACTTGGAATGATAATTTTAAGAAAAAATATTTTTTCCGCTTTATTAAATAAACGAAATAAAAACTATTATAAAAACACACAACTCTATTTTCTTTAAAATAGAAATTTTTGTTTTCTCGAAATTTTAAGATCTTAAGCAATATCGCTTTGATCCACCCATTTTTTTTTTTAACTTGTTAATATTATATTTACAAATAATAAATTCTAAACATATAAGAACAAATATATTAAAATTAAATTTTTATATATATTTTTTTTTTGCACAAGCTACATCAAATTTCATTTTGGCCTTGATCCAAGACGCAAGAGGCTTAATTTATTACAAACTGTAATTTTTTAATTATAATTTCTTAATTCTTTTCAAATAAAATAAATCTAATTAATTTATATATTTAATTTTTCTTTTACATGACTACAGCTATTTATTTAAATGCCAGCTAAAAGCACATTTAAAATAATTATAAAATATACATAGGAATTGTGATGTACAATTGTTTTTTATTAAATAGAAAAGATAGGAAGATAAATAAGGTTTCTAATTAAAATATTTTTTAACTTCAAAGAAAAAAGTTATCGTCTCATATATAAATAAATATATATATATATATATATTTTTTTTTAAATAAAAGCTGTTGCTCTATTCGGATTGACTTAAATTAGAAAATTTGCAAGCAGCGACTAGCACCAAAGCAACAAAGAAGAACTAAAATTGGAAATTAAAAATAATATTTATATAATATAATCTAATAAATAAATAGCCATATTGTGTTGAACAACAATTAAACATAGGAACAAATATTCTATTTTTTTTACTTCTTTTCAAATTTTAAAAATATTCGCACAATGTCGCGCTCAGTTCGAGGCCATTTAGCTGCATATTTGAATCACATAAAAACTGCAAAAAAATGCTTATTTTTTTTTTTGTTTATTTTCTTTTTAAAACGGCTCAAGATCATCATTTTAGCCTTTTATTTTTTGAAATCTCTTTTAGATTTCACTTTTAGAGAGAGGTACCTCATGTGTTAATTATGTTTTTTTTAAAGAAGCTAAAATCGATCAATCGCTGAAAATACAAGGCAAAAAACTTTATATCGCAATGGAAATTTTATTCCATAAACGATTCAAAATTTTTCAAAAGCTAGATATAATAATATATTAAAAAGATTTCTGTAGTTCTTTAGGTGGATCAATTTTAAACGGACTTTCATTTAAAATTTTTGTTTTATTATTAGATTTATATATATATATACGATATATTGAGAGAGATTAATACACATATATTTTCCCAGATACAGCTTTTTGATTTTTCAAATAAAATTTTTGCAGTGTCAGAATAAACAGAAGAATATCTAGTTCCCCAAAAATTTGTTCTAATTTATTCTAAAACAATGCAAAAAAATAAAATTTCTAGCCTAAAATGAAATAGTAAAAGGGAGTATGATGTGTAAAATAATTTTTTAAAATAACTCTATAATAAAAAAAAAAAATTAAAATCATGTCTATTTAAATTTATCCACTTGATTGATGTATAAATTAAAAAAAAAAAAACATTCTTTTTTGTAGATGTTTCAGAAAGAAAACTCTTAAAATATACACTCATTTATATATATATGTTTAAATATACACAATTTATTGTGTATAAAAATTTTAAAAATAGTAATATAATTAAATAGAAGTTTTTAGAGTTTGAAAATTTAAGGGAATTTGTTCAATTCATACTTATATATATATATTAATATATAGAATCTCAATTAAATCTTAAATACCTATTTTGGTAAGCTCTCTTTCTTTTTCAATCCAAAACTTTTTAAAGTTGGCTTTAATATATTATCACTTTACTTAGGATTAATTTTTTTTTTTTTTTTTTTTTTAAATTCCAAATTTCTTGGATAAATCATGAATGCAAGCATCCTGGCAGCAATTATATTGTCAGCGACAAACTCAAGATCCGCATAATTTTTTTTTATACATTTTCCAGTTTATAATTTACATATATGTTTTACTAGGGTTTTTTTTATATATACATAAATTTCAATATAAATTTATCTATATATAAATTAGCATCGAATAAAGCACTAATTACGATTGCCACTAGACCCTCTATCCTGTATCCATCTATTGGACTAAAATAATTTTTTTTAATCTCAGTTTATAGCTTAACTGAGGGATAATAATAATAATAATAATAATAATAATATTATAAACGAGAATAAAAACAAAGTAAGATATTAAAAAAAAAAAAAGGGGAACGATGAGAGAGGTCCTCAAGTATAATAAACATCTAAGTAGAGAAGTTATTTTTTGATTAAATCTGAAGAGAAGAAATGCAAGAGTAAGTTTGTTATATATGAGAGGTTGTTTTGGTAACTGGGTCACTGGTGGTCGTTTCGCTACGCGGCAATTTCGCACAGCCACGCTAAAAAAAAATTAAAATAATTTTACGCGTCTTTTAAGATCGTTTCGTCGCCATTGAGGCATTCTGTAGAATTCCGCACGTCCACATTGAAAGATAGCTTCGAATTCAGTATCAGACAGGTGTCGCTGAAACAAAAGAATTTGAATCAATATCTCTTGTAAATTCCAACAATGTCGAGGAAGGCAGTAATATAGGGGTGACGTTTAATCCCTGAAACATCGACAAGAGAATATTACAATAATTCATCTTCTTGTAAATATCAGAGGTCCCCAAACTTTTTTTATCTCGTTGCCATGTTTTTCGGTTTTGGGTAGACCCCCTGCTTAGCTAATATAACTTTTTTGAAAATTCATCAACTTCAAATGTGTTTTGACTGTAGTGATTTGTTGAAGAAAAAAAAAACAATAAAAAACACATATTAATTTTATATAGACTATATGTAATAATGAAACCAAAATTTAGTTACCTCTTTTTAGTGGGAGGGATGAACCTGGTGCTTTGATAATAAATTTTCAATATTTGGTTTCAATTTAGTGAGGTTTAATCTTAAATCTCATCGGTTAATGATGTCTAGTTTGCTTCTTTTTTTAATTACAAGATTGGTAACCGCGCTGAAATCTTTTTCCACTAGATATGAAGATCTGTGTATCTGTAATAAGTCTGGACAGCCCTCAGTCTTGGTGTATTTGCTAGCGTGCTGGCCTTCTATACCAAGAGTCGCGGGTTCGGATCCCAGGTAGTCCGATTATTACATTAAAGCTATTTGGATATCAAACTAGAAATTTTACAATAATAATTTAAGAATCCACTTATAAATAAAATGCCTGTATTTTGTTAGAGCACAACAATCTTGTCTTATTATTGGATAAATAAAAAAGTCTATGGGGAAGAGGAAATCATTTGGAATCGAATCAAACATATTGCCAAAAAATAATCTTTTAATGGAAAAATATGAAATCGATTGAATTTAAATTAAAAGAGACGTGTTTTGTAGACTCTAATTCTTTAAAATATCAGAAAAAATATAAAATATAGAGATTTATTTTTTAAAATGGAAGATTTATTGAAGCTTTCAATATCATAGTATTATAGGTCAGTTTGGAATAATAAAAAACAGTATTTTTATTATTTTTCGCTTTATTTTCAGACTGGCTACTCTGCTAGCAAGAAGTTTCGGTGAGAATAATAAAATAAATATTATAATAATAATAAAAATATTCCTTTTTATTATTACAAACTGACCTATAATACCTTAGTACTGAAAGTTTCAATAAATCTTCCATTTCAAGAAATTATCGTCAATAGCACCAATCCACTGAATATATAGAGATTTATTTACCTCAAGGTTGAGCCTGTCTACATCAGCGGGAAGTCGATAGTTAGTAATCTGCAACAGGTGATAAGGATAGACTTTGGCTGGCTCTGTGGACATAGGATGGCTCATGTTCGGCAATGAACGACGCAAATGAGGACTGTGGCTGTAAGAAGCGGCGTAGCGAAGGCCTCCGGCAAAAGTCGTCGAAACTGGCAACTCAGATGTCTGCAAAACATCCCCCAGATAAATATTAGACAAAGATTCTTAAGCCAATTCAATTATTAGAATTAGTCAAAAATGTTAGAAAAGAGAAGAAAAATTATTAGTTATTAGTTTATTTTTTAAATTTTGAAATTTTATCTCGTGCATTTTATTAATAATATAATTTGACATGCATAAGATTGATTGTTTTTTTATCATTTGATTTATTCCTTTTTTTTAATAAATAAATTTGGAAACAAATTTAATAATTAATTAATATTTGTGACGAAGGGTTTTCAAAAATAAAACGTGAAGATCGACATCGAATTTTTGACATGAATTCAATACTTTCTCTCTATTAAAAAAAAAATAGGCATCGCTGGAAGATGAACCACAAATATATTGATTTGTATTCAGCCTGTTGTACGACTGATGGGTTCGAGAATGAGGCCTTGGTTAGTCAACCAATCCAATATTTTTTATTTATAATGATTACCGAAGATAAGAGAAAGTTGTGTGCTGTGCGACCAGTCACACAAGATTTTTTTAATTATAAATTAAAGTTTTTTTTCAAATCTGATTTTTTTTCTAAATTCATTTATATAAAAAAAAAGGAAATAATTTATTATTTGATATAATAATCAAATGAGCTGTATGAAACATGCAAGTAGGTTAATAATGATTGATGATGATGATAATGAACGGGCTTTATAAGATCCATTTAAGCATGCAGCATGCAGAAAGTAAAAAAAAAATAAGGTCTGTTAATCTTCTACTGGCTAGGGTGCCGGGTAGGTGCCTCCAGGCGGCAGTGACGAGTACGTACCAACCCACGGCGATCCACCTCCGAAATTGAACCGGCAGATACTGGCAAAACAACGAAACAAGATATTTGCGAATTGCTCTTAGCGCACTTACCACCAAAAATTAATCAATACATTACTTTTAATAAATTATTATCAGACTTGAATCAGTTATAAATAAACAAAATTCATTTAACTATAGGTACTTGGAAGTTATTTAACTACAATATTTCATCGATTTTTACAAGTTATCATTTTTGTTGTTGTTTCATTAAACATATAGCAATCGTCTTTGAAGTAACTTGTAAAAAAAGTCACTGAATTTTTGAATAGTTGTAAATAAAACAAAGTACAAGTATAGTTTAATATAAATACAGCTGGTTAAAGTCTACTTAGCTATTAATATTTTAAATTTTGATTTTTTAAGCTATTTGTAAAAAAATATAAAATCAAATAAAAATAAAATACTTGTATATATTAAATATTATTACAAAAAATATTTTGATATTTTTATCTCATGTTCATTTCAAGCATTTTTTGGAGTTCAAAAGAAAAAATATTGCTCAAGCATCTTTTTGAATTTTTGCTTGGAATAAAACTAATATTAATTCCAATCTTTAGAAGAATATCTGGACTAACATGTAAGATGTATTCCATAAATGATGATCACAATCTAATTCAAAGATGCAACCAGGGAAAAGAGAGGCTGTCTGTAATTTTTTTGCAACTTCGTAACTTTATTTTCATTTCATTTTAAAATTTGTTTAAAATATAATTAACCGAAGAATCTTGCTTTAATTAATGAAGAAAATGGCTGTGTAGAATTCAATGAAAATGGAGAGGAATGCAGCCAGTTAGGAAGAATCTATTATCAAATCAAACTCCTTTATTACAAGACGTTTCGGCCAATTTTATTATGCCATCCTTTGTTGTATAAGAGTTTTTTTTAAAATAGAGCTGTCAATTCGTATTTTCATAAGGTATTGTATATGATTGGCTTATGAAAGACGAATTGACAAGTTTATTTTTTTTTTAAACTCTTATACAACTAAGGATAGCATAATAAAATTGGCCGAAACATCTTGTAATAAAGGAGTTTGATTTGATAATAGATGATTCCTAATCGACTGCATTCCTCTACATTTTCTGCGATTGAATCCTCCCCAGACAGCTTGGAATATTGCAGAAACATTGCGAATCATACATATTGCAGGAATATTGCAAATCTTGAAAAATATATTGGCATATTTGGCAATATTGCTGCAATATTGAAGCGGCAATATTCCAAGCTAGAGGGAGATATAAATATTGCAGTAACATTGCTGTTGATTCCAAATTCGATAATGGTACATTAAAAAAAAATATAAAGTTATTATTAAAAAAAAAAATACAATAATTTCGGGGAAAATGTAGTTTATTCACTAATTAACTAAGAAATGAATTAGTTGATCTTCAAATGATACATGCTTTTTGTTAGACAATCCATAAACAAAATAAAACTCGTGAAAAAAAAATTCAAATGTTAAAATTGTCTACTTTAAAATGTTAAATAAAATTTTTTATTTAATTATGTAGCATTTCAATTAAAAAATTTCTACCAGACTATTTTGTTATAAAAAATGTCGCAAAATTCTATACAATATACATGTATTTAAAGGAATGATTAAATGATTTTGATTTTCATTATTTGAAATTTTTATTCAAAAGACGGAGCATATAAATTTAATCAAAAAAATATTGTAACTGAAGTCTGATAATCATTTATTTAATAAGAAAATATTTTAGAAGTTATAAACCAATTGGTTATTTACTAATCCAATACCCCCAAAAACCTTGAAGAGATCACCCATCCAAAAATGCACATTAAATATGTATGCTGGTGCGGCTAGTATTAAGCCTTTTTTTAAATTTTCGGGCCTCTACCAAAATCATTACAGGAAGGAATTTGGTTCTTTTATGTAATGCATAGCCAAAATAATATATTTGCAAAATCATTTAGTGGTTTGAAATGAGGTGAAATTAAGTGATTTATTTAAAAAGAATTAAGCTGATAAAAAAAAAGAATTGTTTAATTAGCAATAAAAAATCACTCTTCGTCTTTTTTTTATTAAAGAGGTAATTTTTTCAAATCAAGCATGTGATTGTGTTTGTGTTGATGGAAATTAGAGTTCGATTCTCGTTTTGTTTTTGTTTTTTTAATTTTTACTTTTGTAGATTGTGATGTTTTACTCACTGTCAGATTTGCCGCTGCTGAACTCGGTGCTGTGAGTCTTGTCGGCGAGGGACAGCGAGAAATCACCCTGTACCGGGAGAAAATAAAAAAAAATCGTTGAAATAAAAATAAATAAATCATAAAAAAAAAATAACGAAAATGAATCAAATTAGAGTAAAAAATACGAAGAAAATACTAAAAACAAAAATAAAGAGAGATACTGAAGAAAGAACAACACGAAAAACCACATTAAAGACATTTAAAAAAACTTATTTCAACCAAAATAAAAATATTTTAAACTAAATTTTATTTTTGACGGAGGTGTATATATGTAGATATATTAATATATATAGAGGAGGTGTATATATGGGATAATATGTAGATTAAAGGTTTCTGTATTTCTCCAATGAGCAGCAGCTAGTAGTTTTTCAATATACTGTATTTATTAATAATTAATGTGCCAGGCCGGACGATTCGGTCGCATATAGGACCATCATCAGAGCGGAGCCAAGCCATTGTCAATATATTGATCCTCCATTGGTTATATTAATCCTCCATTGGTCATATTGGCAGAAAGACATTATATTAATAATTATATTGGCAGAAGGCATTATTAATATAATGTCCAATGGAGGATCAATATATTGACAAATGTTTGGCCCTGATGATGGTCCTATATGCAACCGAAACGTCGGCCCTGGCACATTAATTATTAATAAATAAATTGCAAAAACTACTAACTGCTGCTCATTGGAGAAATCCAGAAACCTTTAATCTAAACTAAATTTTATTTTATACCAAATAAAACATAATAATGCTCTAATGAATTACTTTTAAGTGCATATATACATAAGAGGGACAGGGAGAGGGGCAATAAATCCCTGTGGACCATGTTCTGTGAGGAGAGCACCGTGAAATAAATTAAAACAGACTTCGGTGGTCCTGTATATATATATATATATATATATATATATAAAACAATAAATCCAATTCCTTCAGTCCCAAAGGATATTTAGAGAGCTTCTATACATATACATGTACACACACAGAAATTAAATATAAATCATTCACAATCAAATCTCAGCACATTTATAAGCTTCTATCACATCAATTTTTAGTTTTTTTTTAAATTATTTAATAATTTAAAATATATAGTGCATTTTTAGACAGAAAACATTAATTTATAAAGTATTCAAATTTTTTTAGTTTAAAATATTTTTATTTATTTTAGAATGGTGCAACAAAAGAAAACGTGATTTATTGAAATAAAGTGTCTAAGTGTCTTTTTAGTTGTTTATTTTTTCAAATAATCCTCGTAGTTTTTATTCCATCTAATTATAAAAATAAAGAAATTAATAGTGAAACATAAAATAAAAATAAGAGGAGTAACAAGACTGAATTCAATGACGTTAGAAATGGATTGATTTTGATTCCAACATACTGCTTTCTAAATAGTTATATGTTATACAAATCTATCAATAAACTACTATTTAGTTTAAGAGCTATAATTTTCTACAATCTAGTTCTAAAAACTCTAACTAAATAAACTACCAATATGTACAAAATTTACATTATTAAATTAGACCACTCAGAGAAGGGGAATTCCCTAAAGGGTTAGGGAATCCTCAACCATGTCCAGTCGATACTAAAACAATAACCTAAATCAAATAATTTCTCTGAGATCCAAAAATACATCAGTATACTCTATGATCTATTATATATATATTTTTTTAGAAATCCACATTTTGTTATTAATTATTTATTAAAAATATAAATACTGTACAACGTATCGACTGCTTATTCTTTTCAAGTACTGTGTTCTTGCTCTGACTCAAGTGAACTAACCTTTCCTCTGGGCATATAACGACCCCTAATAGGTTAGTTCACTTGAGTCAGAGCCAGTGCACAGTACTTGAAAACGACTGCAGATTTGAGTATTTATATTTTTAATAAATAATCAAAATCAAAATATGATCTATAATTAAAAATTCCCATGATAATCATAATAACAAAAGCTTTAATACCTACATTAAACAATACTCAAAATTTATTTCTTATCCCAAAATCAACAAAATGCAAGTCAGAGAATTCAGTTGTACTTTTTACTTCATATTTAATTTAGAACAAGAAAAGAAAAATATATAGTCTATATATACTTACAATCTAAATATTAGTAATTACTAATGTGTATGAACAGTGTTTGTGTTGTTGAAAGAATTTTTGTAAAATAATTAATCTAACTTATAATTCACCTTTAATAAATTTTACATGCAATCTAAGTTTGTTTCTAAATAACATAGATATAAATATTTTATAGACCTTGACATGCACTCTTAGTTCAATATAGTGAACAAGTGAGGTGTAAATTTTTATAGAAACTTTGGAATATGAAAAAATCGAGAGTTTAAATAGTTAGAAAAGAACATGACCTCAAATGAAAATATATATTAGATAAAAAAAAAAATATATTAACTTAATAATAAATTTTTTTTTTTTTTTTAAATTTATTTAAGGTCTTTTTCGGCAACGGAGGCCATTTAGACTTCATCTCTATTTATTTCAATTTATTGGTAGCCAATTAAATTGAAATAAATTGTCGCATGAGACGGGATGCGAACCAGCGACCCTAGGTACAGAAGGTCAGCACGCCAAGCCCTACACCAAGGACCGAGGGCAATTTTAAAATTTTCATAATAAAGAATTATTTTTAAGATTTATAGAGGTTTATGTGTTAAATATGTTCCAAATAGAGTATAATTAAAAGTAGTGATTAAAGATATAAAGTCCATGTCAAGGTGCAAGAAACAGAAAGATCATATATATATAGAGAGAGAGCGAGAGAGGAAACCATAAAGAAACACCCATGCATTAATAAAATAGCAAAACATTTTTGGGTTCCACAAAAATCCCCTACAAATACACTAATACTAAACACTAGACATCACGAGACGAAGAGAACTTCAGATTTCTGGCGGCTGTTCTGGCAGACATGCGATTCGCTTGCTTTTACAAAGGCAGCTCTAAACGAGCCCACAACATATTTAAAATAAAAAAGAGATAAGAAGAACACTCTGAAATTCCAAGCTCAGAAAAAAATTAAATTTAGAAGAATCCAATAATAGAGTGAAACTGGATAAGTTTGGTCCAACTAGAAGCAAAAACTTTACAAAAAATAGAACTAATCTAAAAATTTCAAAGATAATTTTGGCCAACATTCGATATAGACCAGTCTAGACACAAATGGATATTTATTTGTAATCAATTTATATCTGTTTTGAAATAAAAATTCTTTAAGATATAGAAATTTGCGAGGATGACTTTGTGTTTGTTTGAACATATAGCGCTACAACTTTTGGGTCTATTATTATGGGAATTTTTCATTATAGATAACATTTTGTTATTAATTATTTATTAAAAATATAAATACTGTACAACGTTCCGACTACTTATTCTGCAGTCGTTTTCAAGTACTGTGCACTTGCTCCCACTCAAATGAACTAATCGTTACGTGCATTGTATATACAACGTCAATAAATATAATATGCACGTAACGGTTAGTTCACTTGAGTCGGAGCAAGGGCACATTACTTGAAAACGACTGCAGAATAAGCAGACGAAACGTTGTATAGTATTTATATTTTTAATAAATAATTAATAACAAAATATGGTCTATAATAAAAAATTCCCATAATAATAATAATTCAAACCACAAAAGCTTTAATAAACTCTTGGGATTTTTTCGCGGTGGGCAGACACCTTAAGCCTAGGTCGCCAATTATCAAATACAAATCATCTCGCAAATTCTTTTTATTTTGAAATATTGTATATCAACTGTATTACTTACAATCTTATAGCACGTTGTTTGAAAAACACTAAAGTTCAATCTAGTTAGTAAATTCTTTTTATCTCTAAATTGATGTTGATATGAAATCTGAAGAATGATGGGGAAAAATTAAATTCTAGTATCTGAATAACAAAAGGCAAAATTAGATTAAAGAGAAATTTTACCTAAATTAGGTAATTAAATATATTTAATATTGATGATACCATACAAGGTTAGAATCAAGAAAGATATAATTTTAGGCTTGATAAGATTTCTTGTTGAAAAGATAAATTCTCCTTATATGGATTTATTTATTTTATTATGTTCTCGAATAAAATTAAAATAGAAATGAATATTTGATATGGATTCTTTATAATACTTAATTTAACCAGTTGAAAATTTAATCGAAATATAAATCTCCCGGAAATCATGTTTTGATAATAATAAAAAATATTTATCATTAAAGATAAATAAAGACGTTGATAAAGTGTGAAAACAATTTGTAAGACAATTAAGAGATGAATTAATTTTTAGAAACATTTTTTGCTTCAAGTTGAACCAATGTAAAATAAATGAAGACAAACGGAAAAAGGTGGGTGTGTTTTGAGCTTGGTGAGGTGTCATATTGCAAGCAGGTGCTGCGGCCTTACGCCGATGTTGCTGACCGAGCTGGCTCCACCCGCGGATGAGAACGTGTGCGATCGTGGCGCGAGGCCGTAACCAGGCTTGGGCACGTGTCGAAGGGCGCTCACCACTGCAGGATGATCAAAAAAATTACTCTAACCCCAAAACCAACGCCAATATTCCAAACTTCTTATCGTCGTCCGGCTGCCCGACACTCGATGAAGCAAGCGAGGGGTGGGAGAAATAATTAAAGCCCTAAGCAGTAGGTCTTAAGAGAAAGAGAAAAAGCCACCTGGCTGCTGTCAGTGTGTAACTTTGTGTGTCTTGTATGAGGTTGTTTTTTTTAAGGATTAGATATTTGCTTAGGGAGGTGTTACTCACATGGAGACCCGCCGGGCCGCCGTTTCGGCCGGCCGCTGGCAGTGTACTCGACTTGAGGCCGTACCCTGGACGTGGAGCTGCGTGGAGAGACGAGACCACTGGACAAGATAGTCGGTCAGGTCAAGAGGTCAAGCGTTTCACGGGATTCGAACCCGAATATGATCAACACTTATTTTAAATGTGTCATGATATTTGGGTCAACTTTAAATGGAATAAACACTTTTTAAAGAAAAAAACAAAGATAATGATTCTAAATAAGGTTTGAAAAATGAGAATTTGTCCACATTTATGTTTTTGCAGATTTTCCCAAAGTGTGGGTCGCGACCCGGCACCGGGTTGTAGAAAAATTTTGGGGGGTCGCGAAAAAAAAAAGTAAAAATTATCGTACACAACAGTTTCAAATTTTGAAACTGTTGTGTACGATAATGGAATAATAAACTGTAGTCTTGTAAACAAATCTATCTTTTTCCTCTACGAAATTAAACTCAAGAGTAGTGGAGACAGTTTCGGCTTTAATTAGATAATGCAATCCACAATTCATTTTCGAGAGGATGAACTCAATTCGACTCAATACTCTGGCATTTGAGTTCATAATCTCGAAAATTATAAGAGCAAATAAAAGAAAATTTTTTATATAAATGTGGACAAAAAAGGATTTTTTATAAATAATTTTAATTTATTGATATATAAGGAAATATTTTGGGATATGATGTAAATATTTAAGGAATATTGTTTAAAATTTTGATTCTAATAAAGTATTAGTTTGAATACAGGGACGTAGCCAAGGAAGGAGATATGGGAGACTCATCCTCCCGTCCCCCCACTATGAAATCCGGAAAATTTTAAATAAAGAAAAATAAATAGAGAGAAACATGTTGAAATCTTAAATATTCTTGAGAAATTTAAAAAAATATTTGATATTCTTTAAAATTTATTCATTGGGGAGGAAGATTACCTCTCGGAACAACTGAATTATAAAATTTCTGGCTACGGCCCTATTTGAATTTGAATATATTTGAAAGAGAGATTTTCTAAGAATTTTTAAAATAGAAACAAAATGTTTTAGGATAGAATGTGATAAATATTAAATATTTTAAAATAAAGCATGTTTGAGACTTCTGAGACCTTATAAACAATTTTTGAGAGTACAGTGGGTGCGCAAATAGGTACTAATACAGATAATTGTTTTCGTAAAAATATTTTTACACATCATTATTAATCAATCAATCAATCATCAATATTAACATTATTTTCCTATTTTACTAGTCCTGATATTAGTTGATAAAAAGCCTTATATTTTTTTATTGTCAAATAAATTTAAATTTGGCGACCCGTCTCATCCCACCTGAGGATTTTGGACAGCACTGATCTAGAACCTCAATTATGATATCGTAAGGAGCCCAGCTTTATTTTAGTAGTATATCTTGATGCTTGAAAGTTTTTTGTTTTTAATAATACTTTATTTCTTTGAGTACTTCTCAATTCAAGACGGATAGTCGGAAGGCTATAATATAATATAATAAAATCTAGGTACGCGAAAGGCTTTATATTAAAATTTATTCACGCTTCTATCCATGAAAACAATTTGTTACATTGATAATTAAATAAAAAAAAAGGAAAAATTTTCGAAGAATGAAAGCTATATCTAACCATTATAACTGGGAATTGTGCCAACACTTCTTCCTACTGATGAACGATAACTACATGATCGGTCCATATATTCATCTTCCTCCCAAGGCCGAGGATGATCAACATTGCGCGAAGGAGCTGAAAAAATCAAGTTTTATTAACATTAAAATTTAAACTTTCTGGAAATAATTTATATTGGGAAATATATATAATTATATTGTTTTGAGTAGCTAAGTGTATGGATGATTTTAACATACTAGGTAGAAAATATTTCCATCGTAATTTAACAAAACAATGAAATAATCTTATTTAAAACATAGTCTTTAATAAAGGATATTACAGGATGTCACGGCTACTCGAAGATCGATTAAATAACTATTACCCTTAATAACTAAAAAATAATAATAAAAAATATTTTTTAATTTTTTATATAAACATTACGCTCGCCACGATCTTCGAGCAGCCGTGACATCCTGTAATATCCTTTATTAAAGACTATGTTTTAAATATGTTTTCGCGGCAAGAATCCTCAAGTCAATGAAATAATCACATGAGAAAAGCAGATGGTGTTTTTATATTGTCCCTCAGTGAACAAAATACATTTTTATTCCTCAACCTGTGCCTCAAGGGCTTGCAGTTCCAAAAAAAAGGGTAAGAGATATAGAACAGGATGGGGATAATTTTTTTTTTTTTTTTTATATATAAATTGAAAAACTCCAGAAATAAAAAAAAGGAAGAGAATTAAAAAATCTGATGTGACTGGTGCCTTCTATTTTCAAATCTAATAATATAAACTTAAATTTGAAAAACGGAAAAATTTCAGGATAGAGCACGCCTTATTATGCATCACTGTTTTAAATTCATTAAGTAAAGTACATATTTGCCCGACATCTATTTTGAAAAATTAAAACTTACAAGCGTTAACTGGTGATTCGTATCTTAAGCGATATGCAGGTTCCTTGTTGGCACTAGGAGTACGAGATGCGTTGCGAGGATCTAAATGTTGTAATTTCCATTGTCGTAATTTCTCACGTTCCCGAACATTTTGTAAAAACACTTTGCCAATACCGGTGGCAATTTTACTAAGTTCTTGTTCTTCTTTTTTCAACTGTGGATCTATGACTGGAATGGATGAAGGTGAAGTATCATCATCGGGTGTGGTTAAACTTCCAGGCGTTCGGCGACCACTAGATCCAATGCTTTGAGGTCCTCCGTCAATTTCTTCTTCATCATCGGAAACTGGCACTCCTTTGTAGGTGTCCGACCATCTGCGGCGACGTTCTAAAACGTTTGGTTTCAATATTAAAAAAAGTTAAACAGAGATCCAAAGGAAAATCATCTATTATCCCTACCCCCTCCAAGTATCGAGCAATGCCTTAAAAAAACACATCTAGTCGGGGGGATTGATTGTTTGTGAGGTAAAAAAATATCTTTAAATTAAAAGCAATACCTGGGTCGGTGTATGGGTACGGTGGGGCGGGGAAATCGTCACGTTCGATTTTTGGTTTCTCTCCAGGTGGGGGTCGTTTGGCAGCGGGGTAGTGCGCTAATTCAATCGGCTCCTCGTTGTTCATATGAGGACTCTTGGGCCGAGGCGTTTCGGTCCGAATCGACTCAACGAGCACTTTCATGCCTGATTTGCTGCTTGCTTTCGAAAGCGAGAATCGACCGGAACCAGATCGGGCTGAAAAACAATAAGAACAAATTAGATTTGTTACTCTTAACTAAGGACTAAAAACCATCGAGAAACAAAACATCTCAGACAGGAAATATAAATAAATACTATAAATAAAATAAGAATATCGAAAATAAATTAGGATACAAATAGTAACGCAATATGAAATGAGATTTAGTTGTTTTTCAAAAAAAAAAAAAAAAAAAAAAAAAAACTCCTATTCTTAATTTTGAACAAAATATTGTTCAATGTGTTTAATAAAGCTTTTGTGGTTTGTATTATTATTATGGGAGTTTTTAATTATAGGCCACATTTTGTATTAATTAGTTATTTAAAATATAAATACTGTACAACGTTTTGACTGCTTATTCTGCAGTTGTTTTTAAATTACTGATACCTGTTCCGACTCAAGTGAGCTAACCTCTTACGTGCATTTTATATATAACGACGTCAGCGCCATCTACAGTCATTCCTATGAAGTTAGACACAATCATCAAAGCAAGTGATTACATAAAAAGCATGATATTATAATAAGTTTTTTATATAATACGTATATGTAGTAATGTAGTATGTATACGTATATGTAGTAATACTCTTGCTTGTGTCTAACTTTATCGGAATGATTGTAGAAGGCGCTGACGTTGTTGTATATAAAATGTGCGTAAGGTAGTTCATTTGAGTCGGAGCAATTGCACAATACTTAAAAACTACTGCAGAACAAGCAGTCGGAACGTTGTACAGTATTAATATTTTTAATAAATAATTAATACAAAATGTGGCCTTAATTAAAAACTCCTATAATAATAATATTGTTCAAATTTGAAATAGTAGAATTTTTTATTATTGATATCAACATAAATTCTATCTTCACTATGAGGCCAAAGAACCTGTTTGATTTCACATAATCGAAAAATTTATTCAAAGAGGTCGTCCAAATATTACATCACGCCTTTTTTGACGATATTCTAGTCCCCCGCCCCTTGTGACAGTTAGACATATACAAACAAACCCCTCTACAAATATTATGTCACAACAGAGAACTAGTCGAGGGGGGGGGGGGCGAAACCGAAAATTGTTTCAAACTTTTTCTTAACATTTTCTATACAAAATTCATATAATTTTACCTAGCATTTTTTTTTTTTTTTAGTAAATTTTTCCGCCTGACTCAAATAATCACTACATTTTTTCTTTTCAAACTCAAAAAAAATTTGATAAATTTAACTTTGACTTGTGATGTCACACTTAGAGAAACCCCCGCGCCCCCAATGATGATGGCGTTGAAATGTCACAATTAGTAACGTTTTGTCCAGGCCCCCCCCCCCCCCCTAACGCGTTTCGTAGTATGTGGACGACCCCAAAGTAATGGATTATATTTAACAAATATAGGCAAATCAATCTGATTCTATGGAATATATGAAGAAGCTTTTTTCAAAATAATATAGTACTATTAATGACAAAAAGAATATACAAAATTAAGATTATTAATACAAGACGAAATATTTCCGGTCTGAATAAGATTAAAAAAGTAATAAGTCAGAATGTATGAAGAAAAAAAATTAAGAAAAAAACATCGAATGAATTAGAAGGCGATCTTACATTGACTTATGTTACCAGCGTGGCCAGAGGCGGCTTCTCGCAATGCTGGATGAGAAAAGAGAGAGAGAAATATGGATGGATTAATGAAAGCTTTTCAAGCAGTGATCAATTAGCTTCAAGCTGAAGGTGTTAGTTAATAATGTATATATATATATTTACATATATTATTTATAGTGAGTGATTAAGTGACAGAAATGAAATAAAAAAAAAGAGTTATTAACTCACAAGAAGGTCGATGGAAATGAGGCGAAGTCGGAGGTTTGTCGTAAGGGTCGATCGGCCGTTTGAGATATCCATGTGCTGGCTCTTCGGTTAGATAACTGTAGGTGTAAATCCGGCTGATGTCTTCGGGGTATGTGCCTTTGTATTCTCGAAGTATTAATCCGGGACTTGCTGTGCGCTGTATGTATTGAAGGAATTATAATATAAATCAATTAAGATACAAGTTAAAATATTTATTATATTCATAAATTAAATAGAGATAATATTTAAATTATTGTTAATGATACTTGAAAGATTTATTTATTTTTATAAGTGAACATATGGAGAAAATGTATGAAAAAAATTTGGATATTAATATTTGGCAAATAATTAGTCTTCCCAGATATTCTTGATGATGAGTCGATGAGTCATCACTACCCGGGATCTTCAGCTTATCCGGGTCCTGTTGTCCCATAATGGCTTGAGTTCCCGGGTGGCAGAGACATTCAACACATTAAAAAAAATCTCTTAAGTAAAAAATTTATTTAACAAGTCCGAGCGAGGTTTTATTAATGTTTATATAAAAATAATTGGTTTAAAATAATAATAGTTAGTGGGTAGTAAACTTTGGAGGAAAAAATAAAATAAAATCATGCATAAAAATATGCTTTAATTAAAAATTAAAAAATTATTTACGTAGCTCGCTCATTCAACAAAAAAAAGAAAAAGAAATTGAATTTTTAAAAGATAAGTTTGGGAAAGTATGTATAACGCTGAATGGAAGTTTTTTTAATGAAAGTGGAGCTTATAAAAAAGGATATTCAAACAGGTGTCTTTTTTTCACCATTTCTAAAACTTAAAGATAAAGCACAAGTCAAGTATAATATTCATTTATGATCCTTCAAGTCTCACAAATGGGAATATTAAAGATTAAAAGAAAAAAAAAGAAAAAGGGAATGAATTGGGTAAAAAAAAAAAAAAAAAAAAAATAGAATAATTCAAAGGAAATTTTGAATATGTCAATATTTAAGAATTTAATTAAATTAAGGGCTTTGGAGAAATAATAATAATCGTTATAGGCAAAACTAAGATAAATAAATTGATTAACAACTTGTATGAAATATTTTCAGAAGAAATATAAAAAAGCAAACAAATCTCACCTTGCGATTTAAGCTATTGTATGGACTATAGAGAGAACCATTGAGGCTTGGGGAACGTGAACGAACCGAAAACTGTGGAAATCAAACAACAACAAAGCACAACTTAGCCACAACATTCATGCTATGAAATAATGAAAAATAAATAAATAAATAAAAATAAAATAAAAAAATGTTATAAAATAACTTTGATCTTGGGTGTAAAACAAATTGCAACATGCTATCTAAGTGGTGGGGGGATAAGGTAAACGTTTGTGGATGAGACCTGTATTTCGCTCATAGCTGAAGAACTCATACGATCATGATCGGTCCTGGAAGTTCCATCGAGAGCATCAGTGGCAGTGGAATGGCCATTTTCACCGCCTGTTCCGTTGAGCACGGCTCCATTTTCTGTAGGTCCTGGTCCACAGCGAGGATGCCAGATGGCAGTTCCTTGGAGATAGAAAAAAAATATTTTATTTATGAATTGAGAAGGAAAATTATAAAAAATTTAAATGAAAAAAAATCTATGATAGATGAATAAAATGAAATTTTAAAAAAATCTTACAACATTCCTCTTTGAAAATAAAATCATATGAAATTACAGATAATTAATATTTACTAGGGCCTATATCAAATAGCTAAAAAGATATGGATGCCACTTATAGGTAGGATATACTGAGTAAAAATCGATAGATCCATGGTTTGACTCCCGGAGACACCCCTATCTTTTGCGGTAGATCGATTTAGTAAATATTAATTATTTTAATTTTCTTCACTAACCGTTAATTATTTATATATCTATTGAGAGTCCAGGCATTCTTATTTAAGCCATTTGGAATCCAAATGGCTTAAATAAAATCATCGGACTGCCTGGGATCCGAGCTTGCGACCCTTGGTATAAAAGGCCAGTAGGCTAACCCTCACACCAAGCCCGAGGGCAATTATATAATTAATTGGCGTGAAATTCTAAAATTTTCCCACCTTATCATAAACAGTTTAAATAATTATTAAAGTTTTAACAATTAAAAGAAATATAATAGAATTTTAATATTTTAATTTGTGGATCTTAAATAGTTGTTTAATCAGAGAGGAAAATCAAGAAACAAAAAAACAAAAAGTATAATAGAAATATTTAAAGTAGGGCTGTAAATAAATAATTAGATAACAAAAGTATAATTATATGAAATAAACATTATATTTATCTATAATTATAAAATAAAGAGAAATTGTTCTGAAAAAAATGTTACTATTTAACTAAGCACTTACTGAGACAGGTCTAATGAAGTAAGACAAACTGAGGAGGATCGAGTCACATGAAAATAATGCGTCCCAGTTTGCGTTACTTCAAAGAGATACATGGCAAGCGTATTTTTACTATGTGATGAGAATCGTCCTGTCAGCCTCAGTGTGCGCTTAGCTTTAAAATTATCATTCTATTCGCTATTCGTTCCGTTATTTTTAGTTAGGTGTAGCGAATTCTCAAATTCGTTACACTTGTGTCTCACGAACAAAAACAATTCAAATTTAGAGTACATACCGAACTGTTAGTAATGAAATTTACTTATACGATTTTTTTTTTAAGCTCTCTTTCGGCATCGAAGGCCATTTAGACCCCGTCTCTATTTATTTCAATTGGAATGGTAGCCAAAACAATTGAAATAAATTTTTGTCGTATGAGACGGGATGCGAAACCTTGACCTTTGGAAGTCAATGCTCTACCTCTGAGCCATAGGTCAAGGGCTAAGAAAATTTTAATAAATACGGAATTTAAAATACCAGCCAGGGGAGCATAATATGGTCAGTTAAGCTTTTTTTTTAACAATTTTAAAATAAAAAGATTATGTAAAAAATATATACCTTGCAAATACATTTCCTCTCCATCACCAAAAGGATCTCCACATTTGGTACATCTAGCGCAAGTCGGATGAAAATGATGTTTATCACCGGCTTGAAGAACTTTTCCGCTAATAAATCGCTGACAATAAGCACATCTAACTCCAAATTGTTTTTGATAATCCTTTTCGCAATAGGGAATGCCGTCTCTGTTAAAAGAGAAAATCCATTAAATATATAGAAATATAATAAATAAATTCCAATGAGATAATAGAATAAAAAAAATAAATAAATAAAAAGGTAAAACAGGTGTAAATCACTTACTTTCCCATGTATTCACCATGAAGAACCGAATCGCACGCTTTGCATTTGAAGCACCAAATGTGCCATTGACGGTCCAGAGCTATCAGAGCTTGACCTTCCCGAAGCTCTTGCTGACATCCGGCACATTCTGTAAAAAATAATATAAGCAATAAAAATATGCAAATTTGAACAGGTTTGTTTTTCACAATTTTTACTTAAATAAGTAAAGTAGTTATAATAATTATTAAGCCATAAAGAGTAATAGGTAAATAAATATATACCGGGGCCGGTGCCGCTTGATGGTGAAGCCTGTGGCGATTGAGTATCTCTGACAGGAATTTGTACACATTTTTGGCACAACACTTCTTTGCCTGTGTATGTCACCCGTTCTCCAGAAGGAAATGGTTGTCTAAAAACAAAAATTTTAAAATCTAAGGTAAAAATAAATATTGTATTAAAATAAAAATTTCTATGTAGAATATTAATTTACTTAAATTTTTTTAATAAACTACAAGTAATGATAAATACATTTACCTGCATCGTGCGCAGGTGAAGCATTTCTGATGGTATGTATTGCCGAGAGCCGAGACAACTTCACCTTCGACATATTCTTGACAGATTGCACATTTGGTTCCAAATTGTTTCTGATAATCATTAGTGCAAAAATAAGCGCCATCTTTGCAAAAAAATCCTCCTTGAGCCAGCGAATTTTTGCAAACTGAAAAAATAATAAATTAATATTATTATTAATTTAGATTTTGAGAAATAAAGCTGAAAATAATAGTCTTTTCGACTTTATACACTAATGTTAATCTGCCTTGAAGGAGTACAATCTCTTGTACCAACGATAATGTTATAATAAACTATTTACTTATTTTAAACCTTAAAAAATGTCGAATTAACTTAAAATATTAAAAATTAATTAATTAATTATTAATAAATAAAAATAAAAATTTTCAAAATGATTTTTGATATGAATGCAAGCAATACTTTCTCTCTAGAACTCTAGAAGTTATATAGTATTAATAAAATAGACAAGCCAAAGTAAAAATGAATATATAAAAAATTTTGTAACGACCTAAAGAAGCTTTTTTTATGAATATAAAATTAAAAAATACCTCTCATTGTTTATATTTAAACAAATTTAGAAAGCCCCCGAGTTGTAATTCTTTAACACACTACTAAAAATTCACTTGATATTCTTGAAAGAAGAATATTTGAAACTGTATTTGAATGTGTATATACCAGGTATATGAATGAAGATAGAAACACTAGAGAACCATTGTTGAAGAAATTCAATTTTTTGAATAGGCCTATTAGGTGATGAATAATATTTTCAGAACTCTCTTAGAAATGTTAATTTTTCCGCGTAGAGATATTTATTCACAATCTTTTATATTTTCAAAAACAGCGTAATCAAGAAGCCATAGTACGGGAAGCAGCTTTAACGCTTCCCCTTATACATACAATAATAATATTTAAATCCCGATTAATAATAATAATAGTAATAATAGAAACAACAACATAAATCAATTATCTTGCTAAGCTAATTCCAAAAGCTTTTAACAAGATAATAATAGATAAGCTTGGATAATTTGGGGTCGACATTGAAAATCACAAATAAGGGTGAAAGAGGAAAACTGGCTTAAAGAGTATAAAATAAATAACATTACCCCAGATAATTAGTGGTATTTTGTTTTGATATAGGTCAGAGGAGTATTTTATTTTATTAAATATATCTATGTGACAATTTTGCAAAATCCTGGGGAAGGCGTTTGAAAATCCAAACTTCGATATATCAGGGTTGTAATTTTGCCAATCCTGATTTCTGTATTTTAATTGAATATTCTTCTCTCTTTCATGTTAAGTATTTGTTATAAATATATATTTTATTATTATTATTATTATTATTATAAAAAATCTGGTGTGACTGGTCGCACAGCACACAAATTTCTCTTACCTTCTGTAATCGAAAGAAGTGTTCTGTGCCACACCAGATTTGTTCTGTGTCGCACCAGATTTTTTGTGTCGACATATATTTAGTTTCCGCCGATTGATTAGAATTTAAGATGTAATTTTTTTTTTAACACACTTTTTTCTCATCCACACTCACACTCACACACAATATGTTAAGCAAGGCCTGTATTAAAACTCGGGTAGATGGGGATAAAAACGAGTTGGGAATAAATATGTTAATTAGTAAAGTTGTTAAATTTTTTATTTATATCTTTTTAAAGGTATCCCGATTTGCTCACCCTAATTGTATAAGAAATGTTTTGATTCACTTGGAAAAATCAAGGAAAAATCAGACTTCTTAGAAATGAAGATGTTTTTTTAAAACTAGCGGTACAATAAGACAAGCAGGCTTTCAACCAATGAGGGAGCTCTACCTGGATGTAAATAATATATGTACAGCATAGTCGCGGTTAAACGAAACAAATGTGTAGGTATGCTAATAGCTGAGTTTCGTGTTCAACTCGTTGAGTCCTGTGCACTTTCGTACGTGATTGGCAAGTTCTCCGTCATTTTTTTTACACACCTCTTCTTCTTGAAGCTTTTGGTCATCGGTTTCGGATGAGTCATGTCGTCGTCGCGGTCAAGACATTCCTTTGACCACGCGTCTTTTTTTTTTTTTTTTGCACGACGTGATAAATAATGGCATTTCATGAAGCTCAAGTGTAAATGCCAGTGGCGTAAATAAACCCGCATTGTTTACGAGTCTTGGTTGCCTTACTAGTAAGAACTACTGAATAAAATATTTTTAAATGAATAATAATTAAATCTAACAAAAATCATATTTTATTATTTTATTTAAATTTATTTTAATAATATGTTAATAAAAATATAGTAAAAGGAATGAAAAGAGAAGGTAGAGTGGTTCCCAACCGGTGTGCCCCGGCACCCAAGGGTGCCGCGAGAATGGCTAAGAGGTGCCGCGAGATATTTAGATAAACAAAAAAAAAAAAAAAAAGAGGCGGGAAAAAAGTTTTGCTAAAAAAAGGTCAAATGATTTTGACGGAAGGTAAAAAAAAATTTTCCGCAGGACGGCAAAAATTTCGTTTTCCTAAAAAAAAAATAAGAGGGGGAGGGAAAAAAATTTCCCGCAGGGCGGGGGAAAAAGGAAGGGTGCCCCTAGTGTGTAATGTTATTCCCAACGCACCTTTGGGGTGCCGTGGATTACAACAATGAAATTAATTATTAAACTTTCTACACCTTTCTCATGGATGATAATTGGATTCCAGAAAGAGAATGATTTTGCTCAATTTTCTGATTGAAAATAAAAGTAATATTTACAGTTAAAACCAAATTTATAATTTCTAAATGTTATATTATAATTAAAGCAAGTTTTTTTAATAATAAGGTAGTAATAAATGAAAATCATCAAATTAAATGAGAAGAGAATGTTAAAGGGATAAATTTGATGATATTTAGGAGATAGATACAAGAATGAATCAGGGAAAATCACTCAATGGAATAGAATCAATTCATCGATTCATAAAGGCTGAACTACGGATGGGTGGGCCCAAGAAAAAACAAGACGCCTGTTATAATTATGATAAGAGGTAATATAACATTTATAGCTTTGAATAAATTAACCAACCAGTGGGTAAAAATAAATTAAAAAATTATATATAAATTTCCAGGTGACGTCTATTTGACCGTCACGCTATGTGCTCACAAAAGAATTTAGGAATTAAATTCAATAATGAGTAAAGTTTTTGGAAGGATGATTTTAAACAATTTAGATCTATTTTAGAGTAGATTTCTTCTCTATGGTCAAGTATCTGACGCTAGTTTAAGCGGCTTGAACTTGTAATGAAGAAAACCCCTTATACTAAATCTTATTATAAAACTACTGTAATCATTTTATAATGAAAAAAAAGCAAAAATATTTGTTTTTATTTTCCTTTTGATTCTACTTCTTTAAATAATAAATATAGCAGAGTCTTGTTAATCCTCCCTAAACGGGACCGGGCCTCTGCAAGATTCTGAAAATGCTTGATTATCCGATACATTTAATATAATGCAAAATTTAATATTTTATTTTTTCAATTTTATTGTATTAATAATGTATTTATTAATGTACATAATCACCCCAGACAGCCTGGAATATTGCAGCAATATCGCAAATCTTGCTCACAATATTGCTGCAATCATCACAATATCCTGGCAATATTGCTGCAACACTCACAAAATTCCAGGCAATATTGCCGCAATATTCCTGCACGTTACAAAGAGGCAAAGAGGCGGACATAAGAATATTGCAGCAATATTGCTGCACTGTTCTTCCAATATTGAGTAATATGTTTAATATTGCAATGTAAGATTCCTGCAACTTTGCTGCAATATTCAAGGGCTGTCTGGGACAATATAACATTTATACATAATACTATATAATGCATACATTACTGATGATGAACGTACGAAACGTCGACAGAGAAAATTAAAAAATTTTGTTTTTTGTGTTGGCTGCCTAATTATCCTCCCTTGAATTAATTATTTTTTATTTATTTTTTAAAAATTTAATAAGACCTTTCCACACGCCGGATTAGCCGGTATGCCGGAGTATCGAAGTACGGATTAACAAGACTACTGTCTATCAGATAATTTATAATAAAATTTAGTACTGAAAGGGTTTCTTCATTACAAGGCTAAGTCATTTAGTCAAGGATGAAGAAACCGATCCTAACAAAAGTTAGAGAGATGAGGAATAAAGAGGAGCTATCAGATTCAAATTACTCTCTTCTTTCTGTATGGAAGGAGGCCAATTATTAAAAAGGAAAATATTCGAGAATGAACCCCAGAGAGATTGTAAAATGAGTTTTCCAATTTAATAATAATTTAATGTAAATAGAATAAAAACCTTTCTGTCAGGAATATTTTATATCACATTATCATATGAAATTATAGGAATTTTTCGCTCAAAACGAAATATTTAGATGTTATTTATTTTTTTAATGATAATTATACTCTTATTTTCATTTAAGAGATTGTCTAGATAATAGTATATAAGTATCAAGAAAAATAAATATAAAATATTCGATTTTTAATAAAAATATTAATATTTATAGGCAAATTACCTTTGCATTTAAAGCAGTTGATGTGAAAATATTTATCTTGTACTCGTAGAACTTCACCAGAGCATTTCTTTTTGCAATTTTGACAGAACGTCTTTCCTGTAATCAAAAAGAAAAATAATTTTTTATTAAAAAAAAAAAAAATTAAATAATTTTCTAATGCCATTAAATTAATGTAAAAACATAATTATTTAATTATGAGGTAAATACCGTGTAAGAGGACGAACGACGAGTGAAAGCAAATTTTATTAAATACATTTAAGACCAATTTAAGAGAAAGAATTTTCTAATAAACCATCAAATTGTAAATTCTTTAAGAGACTTTCGAATTTATGATCAAAAATAAATTAAATTGGATTATATATTAAAAAGCTAGTAGAATTTTAAATAAGAGGATGAAAAATATAAGAATAAGAAAAGATCATTTATTATTCAAACTAAATTGAAAGGCTGGCTGTTTGTCAGAAAGAAGCTTTTCAATCATATTTCTGTCACGGGTGAAAATCAAGGATCAGCTTAATATTATAGAAAGGACATTCATTCATTCATTCATGAATAAATATAAAAAGGAAATGATATTTTGTCTTCTCAGTTGCGACATTAATGTGTTTCCAAATGAATTTACAAATTAGCAAAGATGTTAACTGTTTACTGGAGCTTAAAGAATTCAACACATTTCATGTGATTGAAAGTGTCTACTTATTATTTTTTTAAGAGGACTCTTTTGTTAAAAAAAAAAAAAAAATTAACAACACACAGAGAGTTGCTAATATAAAATATATAATTATCTCCCTATATATTGTAAAAATTTTGTTCTCGGTAGAGATTTAAAAAGACACCAACCGGATGTTTTACTGGTTTCGAGTGTCTGTCTGTTTGTTTGATGGAGATAGCAAATCGACGCATTTACTTTTAAGCACCAAGATTTCTTTCATGTCAAGGTTCTTTTAAAAATTCACCAATTAAATAAATTCACTCTCAAATTCTAGCTGAATTTTATTGATATAAAAATCCACTTTTTATTGAATAAAAAAATCAACTAAATTTTGAATGTCAATCACAAAGAGAAATAACAAAAAAAAATATTCATATTAAAAGGTAAAATATTTATTTATTAAATATTTTTTTATAACTACCCTTTTAAAAGCTTTTTGTTATATATCCCTTTGTATATTTTAATAAAATCTATAAGAAATAAATAAAATAAAAAACCTTCATGGAATGAGAAAAATAATTTGAATAAATCGGTATTGTACAATATTATTGACAAATTTATGGGTCAAGAAAAATTTTCAAAATTCTTGAATGTGAGAATAAAAAAAAAAGATAATAAAAAGATTATATAAGTTAAAAAAAAAAATCAGGAGGTAATTAAATATAATTAATAAAGAAAACTTTTATGTAATCGAAAGACTTGAAGGTGAGCGAGAAGTTTGCCTATCTCTCAGGCGTTGCTTGTATTTGATCTTAGCTCAGGCAAAGAGACGAAAGGCATACAAATTATATTATTTCTTTAACTGTGGTTCCATTTAACTCTTTATTTGTAGAAAATTAATTTTAATAAATTTTACAAATCTGTAAGAATTTATGTTTAAATTTAATCACTAACTTCAGAGATTACTTGTCAATCAATGTCGGAGAAGCCAAAAGAATTTCAATAATCACTAATCTCTGATTTGTCGGATTAAAATATCGCAATTTTGCAAGATATAAAAAGAGGGAAATTTGGTGCGGCCAACTTTCTTCTTCTTTTATTGTCTTTAATCCCGAATTTTGGGTTTAAAGTAGGAACCGACCGAATATTCGGTTTCGGTTACGGTTTCGGCCAAAAATCCTGGTTTCGGCCGTAGTTTCGGTTTCGGCCAAAAAGTAGCCGAACCTTTCGGCCGGCCGAAACCAGAGTCTGAAAAAATGGGATGAGACTCGCATGAAAAAAAAAAGGTCAAATAATTTGCACTTGAGGGAGAAAAAATTTAGTCTCCCTAAAAAAAGGTAAAATGATTTTCACCGAAGGGAAAAAAATTATTCAAAAAAAAAAAGATAAAATGAAAAAAACTTTCTATAGAAAATACAAGTTTCGGTTTCGGTTTCGGCCGAAACTAAGGTTGAGGCCGAATATTCGGTTTCGGTTTCGGCTGAAAATCTTGTTTCGGTCGGACCCTAGTTTAAAGTGATACAACCGCATAGAAAAAAATGTGAAGACTAGCAAAAGGGAGTAGAAGAAATACTAGCCTTGCCTAGTCTAATTGCAAATCCTTAATTTTATATTGAAAATTTTTTATATAGCTGTAAAATGATGTGGAATAAGGAGGAAATATTCCAGAACAAGGCAGCCAATATTATTTCATTAATCAACTAAAATTTAAATAAATTTTTACTAAATTAATGAAATATTATTGCCTGCTTTCTTCTGGAATATTTCCTTCTTACCTCTAATTTTAACTAATCGACATTTACTAACGTAGTTGTAAACGTATTTATTTCAATAGAATAAAAAGTATGACCTCTTCTCTTTATTTTTGTAATCGTCAGAATGAATGAAGGTGAGAAAAAAAAACGGATTGTTTTCTTGATCAATTATTCTAGGATGGTCGTCGCTTTCACGATGAAAACAATGAAGCAGAGCCAATCAGGCGAGGAATTAAATGGCGACAGGGTGCGGCAAAATATTTGCACATAAAAAAAAATAATAAAAAAAAAATGAGAGTTCGCCTGATCAGTAACCAATGATGAAAGTCAAATGCGACAACATAAATATGTCCAATTTCATTTTAAGAATGAAAAGAAAAACAAAATAACAAAGGAATTTATTCCTATTCATTCACCAAATAGGCCTAACTGTATATGGAACAAAAAACGAAAAAAGAAAAAAAAATTTAAGACTTTTTATTAGTACGGTCTGTATAAAGGTTTTCATTTAAGGGCAAGTAGAAATGACCTTTGAAATAACTTAGGCTTTTGTGGAATATTACGATGTGTTTTTATTTAATGAATTAAATTCATTAGAAATTTTGAATTTTACGTTCTCTTACCTCTATATATAGAGAAAGTATTGGCTTCGTGTTAAAAATTCGATGTCGAGATTTTGACGGATATACACGTTTTGAGGTCCCCTGAATTCAAAAAAGTGGTTTTCGCGACATGGTCTGTCTTTCTGGGTGTGTGTCTGTGAACAAAATATCTCAAGAACGAAAAGAGCTAGGAAGTTGAAATTTTATATTTAAGTTAGGCACCCCCATGGGACGTGACACGAAGCATTTGAACAAAATCGACTAGATTTTCTCAAAACTAGCTACAATGATTTTTATTAAAATTCAAAAATCAATTATTTTTAGATCTCTTTAAAATGTATATTCTCATTTTGCCATTGAAACTCTTTACTCTTGTACTTCATAGAAAAGATTGGAGAAATGATTGACATAGTAACAAAAAAAAGCGTTGTAACAAAAATATTTTCATATATAAATTTTACATCTTGGAAATAGATGTACCGTACCGTTGGAAATTAAATACATGTCGACACAAAAAATCTGGTGTGACAAGCACAGAACACAACTTTCGATTAGCGAAGGTAAGAGAAAGTTGTGTGCTCTGCGACCAGTCACACAAGATTTTTTATGAATTATAATTAATATTTTATAATCTAGAAAATATATTAATTTTTTCTCTATTATATGAAGATACTCATACTTATCAATTATTTGAAGAAAAAAGTAAAAAAAAAAAAGATTGTAAATTATAAGCAGGATGGCAGCCAGGAATCAAATTAGACAAAAACTTTAGTTTATTTAATTTTTTATTTCAATTGCTGGCGTTTCGGATGCAAATTGCGTACTTTGACATGCTAATTAAATATAATCAGTCAATATATAATACAGATGCATTCAATGCAAGAGACTTAGATAAGTGCCATCAAATATAGGCCTATACAGTTTCGTGTAATGAGAATTGCACCTTTTTAAAGTGTGATTTTTAACTAGGTAGAGCCTTGTTTGAAAAGGATGGAATTTTTTCAACCAATGCTCAAATAGACTGTTCATTAGCCAGTCAATATATCTTTTAAGATAGTGAATTTGCGAGATATGTTGTACTTAAGATTGATGTGATTTTTTGTTTATTCTAATAAAAAAATACATCCATCTGTATTATACTGATTATCAATTGTCCTGAGGAAAGATCCGATTTGCGAACTTCAACAATTGAAATAAAAAATTAGATAAAGATATGTTTTTGTCTGATTTGATTCCTGGCTGCCATCCTGCTCATACTTATCAATTATACAGCCACTTCCTCATCAAAATAAATTGTGTTATGCTTCTCACATATGACAAGATATGAGATTTTTCTTAAAACACAAAATTTTGCTTTATTTGAAATTATATATAACTTTAGGAATATTAAGAGGATATATATGTCCTTTCGTGAAAGGAAGGTAAAATCTAATAAAAAACAAAACATGTCATTTAATAACAATTCTGTCTAAAAGCTAATTAAAAATTTCATTTCACAAAGTTAATTGCTAATTTGTTTATTTTACTGCCTTTGTAATAAATAGGTTTATTTTTTTTTTGTTTGATCAAGATAAACTAATAATTTCCTCATTGCAGATGAATTTCATTTTATTTAAAGCAATAATTATAATTCCAAACAACCAGAAACGTCATTCAACTTTTTGTTTGACAGAAGAACAACTTTTAAAACCAGCCAAAAGTGAAACCATACAGGAATAGTGCGGCCCTATCTCCTTACAAACGGTATAATCGAAATCATCTATTTATTACTACAACCAATAAAAAAAATTTTGTTTTGTGAATTAATTACATAATCTCCTATCAACAACAATTTCCTTGGCGAATACTTGAATTAGCAAGAAAGCGAAAGTTTAATGTTAGCATATAAAATAAAGGTTTGTTTCATTGTTGATTAATTAAAATAAAAAAATATGGTGTGACTGGCGCACAGCACACAACTTTTGTCACACCAGATTTTTTGTGTCGACATGTATT
The DNA here is from genome assembly GCA_023213315.1 of Euborellia annulipes. Classification (NCBI taxonomy): domain Eukaryota; kingdom Metazoa; phylum Arthropoda; class Insecta; order Dermaptera; family Anisolabididae; genus Euborellia; species Euborellia annulipes. The sequence goes on from JAKCPI010031695.1 coordinate 198,047, forward strand.
TAGTTTCCGACAGTAAGGTACCATCTATTGCAATAGTATTGAGAATAAAGCCCGGCAGTTAGGCAGCCCAAATGGTACACGTTCACTAATATATTAAAAAGATAAATCTTTATGGTAATAAAGGCCGATCGCCCTATTGACTGCTTTGAAAAAGATATTTCTTAGACAGACCAGCTGCCATTTGGGCTGCCTAACTTCCGGGCTTTATTCTCAATACTATTGCAATAGATGATACATTCGATTTTCAAGATGTAAAATTTTTATGTGAAAATATTTATATTTTGTTACCATGGCAATCATTTCTCCGATCTTTTTCTATGGAGTACAAGAGTAAAGTGGTCTTCAGAAGATTTCAAAGACAAAATGAGAATATACATTCACAATAATTGATTTTTGACTTTAAAAAAAATCGTTGGAGCAAATAAGAAAATCGAAAAAAAACTGAAAAAGTGCATCAGTAAAGTACTAGTACTCTTTGGTCGATTTTGTTCAAAAGCTTCGTGTCACGTCCCAGGGGGGTGCCTAACTTAAATATAAAATTTCAACCGCCTGGCTCTTTTCGTTCTTGAGATATTTTGTTCACAGACAGACAGACAGACACACAGACAGACCATGTCGCGAAAACCACTTTTTTGATTCGAATTGAAACCACTTTTTTGATCGAATTTTTGACATGAAACCAATACTTTCTCTCTCTATATATATATATATTAACATATATATAGAGGTAAGAGAAAGTAAAAATAATAATTTTTACAGCCTCCTTGACCTTTACGCTATACTCTATTACTTTCATAATAAAGGAATGAAAAATCTCTGATAAGTGAATAATGTTTAATTACAATCCTTTATTAGATTAATTGAAGGGTTTATCCACGTGTATTGATATAAATAGCCTACACGACACACGTGGCGGGGATTTCCCTTTCATGGTCGGGTGCCCGTCCCTCTTTATTCTTAAAATGACTCCTGCAATGACTTTCGCTTCAAACACCGACAGCCACACAGACAGACATGCAGACTGGCTTTTACCTGTCTTGAACCGAATGAGTCATTCGGAATGAGATTGCTTGCTATCTCTCTATCTCTCTCTGCCTCGCCCAAATTTGTTCTTAGGTAAGCCGGCTCGTTTTAATTGGAATATATTTAAATAGGCTCAACTTAGGCAAATGCCTTTCTTTTTTTAATAATAACCACTAGAAAAAGGTTCAAAAAAGAGACTGATATATTTTGCATTGTCTTTTAGATTATAAATTTCAAGAGTTTGAAGAGAGACTTGAAATCAAGCGAAATTGAGAAGTAGAATACTATAAAAATTAACTTCAAATTCATTATCCGGTGAAAATATAGGCTATTAAATAGTCCAATTTTTATAAAGACTATCGGCCAGAAATTTGCGTATTTTGTAGATATTTCGATCCCGTTTGATGGAATATCTTCAGAATAAGCAACGTTTATAAACACACATTCCTATCCAATATGTTAAAGTAACAATAGTGGATCAAGTGGTCCCTACCCCGCGGTAGTTGACCACTCAACCTCGTAGCTTTTTTTCGATCCAGAAATATTTTGTTCACAAGTAACCGACTTTTTTTGGGCTCAAGAGCTGTAATCAAATCAAATTCGGCAGCGAATTTTTGATGTAATTAAAATACTTTCTACCTATAAATTAGTATATAGGTAAAAGAAAGTAAAAAAGGATTTGAGTCAATTAATGGAATTCTTTATTCTTTTTTTTTTTTTTTAGAAAGATGAGAAAATATTATCCGAAATTGACTATAAATGTGAATAGATTAGAAATTGTTTATTATTCATTTTCTGAAAGTAGTTTTATGGCCATCCCTGTAAATTTGTCTAATTTGCATAGTGAATATTTGTATTTGAATTCCATATGTCGTTTTCCCATCATCCCATCGCGTTCAAGTTATTTTCGGTTAGCAAACAAATTAAAAGAAATCGGGCTAATCGAAAAGTAAACCAGAAAACCAGATGAAAGAAAAAGATTCAAAGTCAGAGGTCGGACAAATTAAAAGCCAAAATAAAATTAAAGTTTTATTTAAATTTATAATAACCATCAACGATTTGCTGCTAATGATTTCTCGTAAAAGCATAAACAAGCATTTACCTTTATAAGTTCTTTATCTAACCTACTTTAACTGAATTGGAATTATTTATTTTGTGAATAGTTTATTACCATATTAGATAAAGTAAAATTCATTTAAATAAACAACCTATCTAATGGAAAATAAATTAATTAACGGAACCGGATGATGGGAAAGGCCACCAATCAATCCATGTTTTACAAATACCAGTGATAAAAATGTAATTATTATTTATTCAAAAGAATTCAGGAGACACAGTCTATTTAGATGAAAAATTTCATAGCGCTTATCTAATAAATTAGATCTATATGAAATATGAATTTAAATGAGGAAAAAAATTAATACCTTTTTTCAGACATTCAACATTAAAAATATTAACTAAAAAAGCTTGGCTTCATATATGTTTTGAGAGTAGGTAATTAAAAATAAAAGAATACACGATTATTGAGAAGAACGCGAAATTAGATACAATTTAATAAACTATTATTGATTGCCTCTCGATATTTGAGATGATATATACTCATAAAACTCAAGAGTTTAGTTGTAACATTGTATTAAATAATATGTTACACCCCACCCCCCGAGAAGAAATTCAAAAAGTTATAAAAACTAGTAATCTAAAGAAATTATGATTTTCGCTCTTTAATTTTAATTGAATTTGTTACCAATCAATTTAAATAAATAGGAAAGGGGTCTAAATGGCCATAGATGCCGACAAGTCCTTAAATAAAAAATATAAAAAAGCCCCCCTCCCCGCATTAATCCGCCCCTGGTTACACTAGATGATATGTTTCAGGTTTTTATTGGGAAAATGATGCACTTTATACTTAATTCGATATCTAGTCAAAAGTGGTGTGATTCCTCTTCAAATAGTGACTTAGTGAAACATTTAAAATATTATTTAGATATTAATTTAATTAAGTGAAAATTATAGATTCGATCCGGAGAAGAAACATGGTAAAACAAATACTCAAACATTGCCAATAATTATTGGAAGACAACAAAAACACATCAATCATGACAAGTGATGTAAAAATTTATCAAAAGTAATAAATATTTTGTGTGTCAATTTAACAAATGAATCAATTTTTTTTACTTTCTCTTACCTATATAAAAATGTATCTATAAATATATATAGAGAGAGAAAGTATTGGTTTCATGTAAAAATTTGATGCCGATATTTTGATGGAAATACCCGTTTTGATGTCCAAAAAAGTAGTTTTCGAAGATGGTCTGTCTATCTGTCTGTTAACAAAATATCTCACTAATAAGAGGGTAAAACTGAGAAATGCAGCTAAGGTTATTTCTTTATTTGGAAATTCACGCAGCTGACGTTTCGGTCCCGTGTTTGAACCATCTTCAGAGCAAATACGGGACCGAAATGTCAGCTGCGTGAATTAACCAAATAAAGAAATAACCTTAGCTGCATTTCTCATTTTTACTCTCTTATTAATATAATATCTCAGCTATAAATTGTTTATGCAAAATATCTCATGAACGAAAAGAGCTAGGAAGTTGAAATTTTATATTCAAGTTGGTACCCCTCTGTCACGTAACACGAAGCTTTTGAACAAAATCGAAGCCTCCCGAGGCGGGCGGAGCGGCTAGTTTTTATGAATAAGAGTGATTTTTTATGAAACGGCATAAAAATATTCCAGTTAACTATAAAAACTGAATATATATAGATCTACAATACAAAGGCTCTTTTATTAAGTCATATGTATATTTTTATCATTTAACCTTGGAGACTAAAAGGTTCTTACGAGAAAATGCAAATTTTCATTACTAAAAATGGGTTCTGACTAAAATATATAAATGTCATTCAATATATAAAAAAATAATGGTATTGAAATATTCCGCTAGCAAGAAATAATAATAAATAATTTTAAAAATATCAAATCTCTCATCAACAAATTAATTTTAAATATTTTTCATTTATTGTTCAATTTCCACCGGTGATTTATTCATAAACTTAATAACAATTGACAAAGAAAATTCTTATAAAAGCCTAAGATTATAAAATTTATCATTGGAAGATTCGCTTGTTGGTATAATATGTGAGCCTGACAATATAAAACACAAGCACATGTGTGTACATAATAAAAAGTGAACGTATATTAAGACGGCCGGAAACGAATGGCGTTCTTTTGCTCACGTTTAGAGTTTGTAGCGCATCACTAATCAAGCGAAGAGATTCATATCTGAATGGTTATACCAGTGATTTAGGAATAAATTTTGAAGAAATTTCTTAAGCGGAAATTATTTAAATAAAAAAATTATAATAATAAGATCGCGGTGAGAAACAAATAAGCTGATATATAACAGTTAACTAATAAAATAAATAGGAATGTTTCAAATTAAGTAGTGTATCAGAAAGAGTTTGATATTTGTTAATGAAAAATTAGCTCTAAATACGTATTTTCAAAATCTTGAGTTATGATATTTGTTAATTTTAATAAATTAGCTCATAAAATTGAGTGTTTAATTTGTACATTTAATTACAAAATGTTTCAATGATTAAAGTTTAAGATATTAGAATTATTATACACGTTAATTGGGTACGTTAAAAAAAGATCAATTCAGGCTGTATGATAAAGCAGAGAGCGGTTCGACCAAAGGAATCTAGAGATGGTAGATTTCAGAATCTATTTCCATTCAAACGGTACCTTACAAAACGATTGGAAATTGATCAATCAACGGTGCAAAAACAGATAAGAGGAGCCTTAAGGAAGAATACAAAAGTTTAAAAAAATGGAACAAAAATGTTCAAAAAAATCAAGGCTTGTTATAGAAGAAATAATTTTATTTTTCTAAAACTCTTCGGCATCTTAACTTTAAACGATTAGCACTTTCGATATTCATTGGAGGTTCAGGTATTTGGTATCCAAATGATTAAAATATCGAGTGGACTGCCTTGGGTCTAATCCACTTAATTATAGGCCCTTTGGCTATTAGATTATCAATATTGATATTTGTCAACATATCTAGCCCCTCGGCCTCAGAGGAGCGGATTTGATAAAGTGTAAAGAATGATGACTTATAAGGGAATCGAAGGGCGTTAAAGGTAGAAAGAAATTGTAAAAAAGTGGATTTTACACAGACGAAGCTCTGTAGATATGTATTTTGGGGAGTCCCTTGTTTTGTTTAACGGTGCCGAGAAAATGTTAATGTGTTGAGAAAGAAAAGGCGGTGTGGGTGGGCCCCCCGGGTTAAAAGGGGGGGGGGGGGGGGGGGGGGGGGGGGGGAGGGGGAAAGATAGAAAGAGACGAAAAATGTTGCAATTTATAAAAGATTTTTGCTACGATCTCCAATTTCATTTAATAGAAGCCAATAGATATTTTGCATTTATTGTTTGTAGATGGCCGTAAGGAAAATCAAATATGTATATTAATTATAAGGACCGTCGGCCAAAAATAAATACTTCTGTGTTTATTTGTAAATATTTCGATCCCAGTGATATGGAATCATCTTCAGTACAATCAAAAGATGTTTTGCAAATCGTTACTATCTCCCATCCAATATGACAAAATAGCTGAGCATTCCACGAATGCAAATTTTATAAAAATTATAAATAAATAAAATTATAAAAATTGCATTCATGGAATGCTCAGCTATTTTGTCATAGTGGATGGGAGAAAGTAACGATTTGCAAAACATCTTTTGATTGTAGCTGAAGATGATTCCAAATCACTGGGATCGAAATATTTACAAATAAACACAGAAGTATTTATTTTTGGTCGACGGTCCTTATAATTAATATTTGATTTTGCATTTATTGTAAACTTTTGTCAAATAGACCTGCTTTTGCAAATCGACTTTAATTCAGACCTCTATGAAAAATAAGCAAGGTAGCTATAAATAATTATTCAAATTCAATTTCCTAAAAGCATTCATATCTAAATCGAATGAGAAATATTTAAATTTAATTACATTGAATTAAAATTGATAAATATTAATTTCATCATGAGTGAAAATAATTAAATTTATCTCCATTAATTTGATCATATTAAGTTAAATATATCACTGTTTAAATATTCACTTAAAAAAACTGGATTAACAACTTGAGGAATTTTTTTAAACAAGAGATTAATGAACGAGCAAGTAGAGGTGTGAAATCAAGGACAACATTCCTATAATATTAAATAAATAAATGTATTAAATTAACCTCTTTAATCTAAGTTTATTTTTTTGTTAAAAAATAAATATTAAATTTTGTTAATGGATGATTATCAAAAAATATTTATGTTTTTTGCATAATTTTGTCCTTCATTGCAGATGAGTCATCGGAAAAAGGAGAACAAGCAAAAAAATTCTCTTCTGTTGTTTTGAAAGTGACTTATCTACTTACTTCAAAAATGTAAGTACTTTTTTTTAAAGTGATTTATCTAGACTTGAAACGTGGGAATGCAATAAGGGTTGGGCCAATAGCATACCAAAGTTTTATTGGCGTGAAAAATCCAGAACAATTCCAGATATGAGATTAGTTAAACCTGAACGTAATAAAATACCGAATAAACACCTTGTGGAAAATTTAATTAAGATTTTACAATTTATTCTTAGATGAAATTATAAATAAAATAGTTATATTAATGCAAAATATGGTTTTAGAAGATGCCGAGTAAGACTTAAAAAAATCATCTCTTTCAAAATATAAGCTGTTAATCCTATTAGGAGACGATTAGCCAGGGGATAAGATAGCGCTGTTAAGCTTAAGACAACTCAGGTTCAAATGCACCTCAAGGGAAAAAAAATGTTGATGACTTCCGGAGGAAAAAACGGAAACCCATCATACTTCCATAAAAGTCACTCTCCAAAGTTTCCGACACGATTGAAGAATCCTAAATAAATTAAGCGGGAAAAATATGCCAAGTGAATTTTTGAGAAAAAGCGAAAAATAACCTTTAAAAGAAGATTACAGGATATCCTTTTTTCCTCCTTGAAAAAAATTCCTTACCCTTTGAAGTTGAGAACCTGCCACCTTCCTGTCAAAACCTTGACCAATGAGTCATCATCAAAGGTCCTTGACTGCATAGACTGGGAGTAAATAAAAACAGCATTCGTCAGACAAGACATTGTTCGCTAGTTAGCTGCCTTGGAATGAATTAGCGTCGTTTGATGGGGAACAAGAGCAAAATAGACCACTGAAGATCATAATATGTGGCATCCGCATTTATCAACAAGCTATCGACGCAATTTTATTCGGATGCTTGCAACCCATTCAAGGCTATAATACTTTCAAGTGAGATTACGTTCAACAAAAAGAAACTTTATGAAAGAGTGACGTAATTATAATAATATCATCATTTATAAAAATATCTTTCTTTTTTCCTTGTGAAAACAGAAGCTTTTTTAAAATACGTGCTATAGTCATTAGAAATTCTAGTTTATTTTTGCCATCACGATACAAATCTTTCCGAAGAACTATGACGTTTTATATTTTAGTTACTGGAAGATAGGCAATCCAAATGACCAAGTCACTAAATTTTTCGACAAATTCGCAAGCTTCGGAGATTTCTGAGGCAATATGAAAAATACATTAATAAGTTATTCATTTTGATTGCCTACCTTCCTATAAACAAAATAAGAGAAAGTAAAAAAGAACAAATATATGGACCATTTGGTAAATATTTCTTATAAATAAAGCCCCGATTTCTTTATTTGCTAACATGTACGCCCAGGAAAACCAATTTTCCATCCGAATCATGCCCCCTGGTTGGCACTATGGTTGCATATTTGGTGAATATTGAAAATTTGCATATTTAAAACTTTTTGAGTATTCTTAGCAATTCCTGAAATAGGCGATTGTAGGTGCCTCTGAGCTCGAAGCAAACATAACATTTGTCCTGATGAAGGCCGAAAAAATAGGCCGAAACGTTGGCAATTGTATTGAATAAAGCGAAAAAAGAGAAATATTTTTAAACATCTTGAATTGTAAATATCGGCGGAAACTAAATATATGTGAACACAAAAAATCTGGTGTGACAAGCAGAGAACACAACTTTCAATTACCGATGGTAAGAGAAAGTTGTGGGCGACAAGTCACACCAGATTTTTTTTACATAATATTTAGTTTTTATTGCGAGACCAATTTTTGTTTTTACACTCTTTCCTAAAACACCATTTTGTACATCAGTGATAGTGAGAGTGAGAAATTAAAAATAATTTAAGGAAAGAAAAAAATAAAAAAATCTCTTTAACAGAATCAAAATTCTTAAATTTTTCTTTTAGATAAGAATGACGAAAAACAAGTGGAATGTTAATTGAATTATCTTTATAACGAGTGTAGGATGGTGTGTGGTTCACTCTTTAAAAGTTTCGCTTTTTTTTAATTCCTATTTTAATCATTAAAATTTTACGAGAAGAGTAATAGAGAAGCAGCACACACAGTGAAACTCATATCTACCCAAAAAATGATGACATTCATTAATTTAAATGATCTAATAAACGAATATACGAGTTTTCTAGGGCTTTCGGTCAATTGATGATGAGACGCACCCACACACCAGAGATCTACGTCAATTGCTGTTCGTTAATAGGGTTATAATGGAAAGAAAAGAAGTGAGGAGGGAAGTCGCGTGGCCCATGAAATGTCTTCTATTTCTTCCTTCTGGTGAAGAGGTCACCAGACTCCCACAGCAAACTTAATGGGTCTTAAGTGAACTGAGATAACATGAAAGGACCAAGCCACAGGGTACAAATTAAAAGCACTGTCACACATTATCACATCTACGACAAGATATTTAATTACACGAACCTATTGTATAAAAAAATATATTTTTTTAGGGGACGGTAAACTTTCATTATCTCTTGCATCTAATTTGTGGTGAGAGTTCATTTCCTGAGGCTGTTTATATTCCGTGAAGACTGATTGTAAGTGAGGAATAATAATAATAATTAAATATTAATAAAAAAATGAAAATAATTAAGGAAAATGAATTTTTAAATTTATTGTCTAATCAAGGTCGGCGCTTTAATTTAAAATAAATAATAGCCACAAAGCCAGCCCTCGGCGGGCCTCCTGGGCCACCTAGATCGCCTTTGGCGTGCAAGATTATTGCCAATATAGGATATTTCTTATTGCAACTCAAATGTCAAGATGTAAATGAATGAAGGATCTTGAGTTCAAGTAGGGTTGTGGAGCAGCCAAGGGCGAATACAGAGGGGGGAGGGGTAAAGGGTGTAATTACCCCCACCCCCACCCGGAGATTTGAGAAAATATTCTTTTGGGCAATTAAATTTTAAAAATTAATACTTAAAAATTTGAAAAATACTAATTTAAAAATTTTTTAATAATCGAAAAAAATGTTATCAGTTAATTGATCGGACTCGCACTTTAAAAATATATCTAGAATGAGAGATTTTTGGATCAAATTGAGGAGGGGACGTCCCCACGTATTCTGTCTACGCCATGGAACTATTAAAACATGTTAATAGAAATGGTTAGGCAAGTGATTCATAGCAATAGAATGCAATTGGTGACCCAAATGAAGGGAAGGGCAAATTCAACTGACTTCTATCCATATGACATATCTAAGTTTTTGAATGATAGCCAGAATCTATATAAAGTTCATTTAAATAGACACTCCCATCAATTTGTCCAAATATTGACCCGTTTTATGACTTGGGAAAAGAATTAATGTCTCTTAAAATATCTCTATCTCTTTCATTATAATTTAATAGAAATTTTTATATCTCTTTTAACTGTTTATCCTTTTGACATTTGTATACATTTTAGAAAATTTAGTTATTCGAAAGAATTTAAATGATATTTTTTTAAGAAAACTAGATCTATGATTTTACATTAAAAGTAGACTTTTATTAATAATTTTGAAATAGGCAATTGATATTTACAAAATAAGAGTTGTAATAAAAAATAATAATAAGAATAGATGTCTTTTTAAATATTTCCTCCTAATCTTTAGATATAATTTATTTTTGAAATCATCAAGTACTCAGAGCTAAAGCATTAGCTTCTGGTACCAAAGATGAAGGGTTCGAATCCCGTCTCTAGATTAATATATCTATACATTGATTTATCCATTGGTTCCTAGATGATAGACAACCCAAAAGTCAACTCAATAAAGGATTTTATGAACTCGTTGTAGGCTATTTATTAATAAAGAGCCTACAGAAAGAATTGCATTCATGTCAAAAATTTAATGTCGAGATTTTGACGGAAATACACGATGTGAGAAGTGAGTTCAAAAAAGTGGGCTCCGGAAAATAAAAGCTTTTGTGTGGGATTTTAGTATCTCAAGAACGAAAAGAGCTAGGAGTTAAAATTTGATATTTAGGTTAAGAAACCCCCTGGCAGGGAACACTAAGTTTTTGAACAAATTAGGGCCTTCTGCCGGAAACTAAATATATGGTCGACACAAAAAGAATCTAGAGTAATAAGCACAGAACTCAAATTTCAATTACAGAAGCTATGATAAAGTTGTATGCTGTGTCACGCCCGATTTTTTAAATCATTGAATATTCATGTGTAATATATTATAAAATATATATTAACGAAAAAAATAGAAATTATGTGGTTTAACGAATCGTAACATTTTCTAAAATAAAAAAAAATGATATAAGCTAAAAGTGGGTCATCAAATTATAGAAACATTAAAAAGCTCAAAGTTATAAATAGTTTATCGAATTATTTTTAATTAAACTTTTAATTCTGATATTAGGGTAATTGAAAGTTTTTTCATTTTATGAAAAATAATTAAAATTCATAAATTTTAATTTAAACAAATTTTATATTCATTTTTTTTATTTAAAGCTAGGCAGCTTGAATAATTAAAAAAAAAATAGTCTACTGAAAGTACATATAACTGAAGACACCCCCACCCCTTTCGTGGCCAAGAAGTTAAAGATAATGACAAATGTCAATATTTAATTTCAAAAGCAAAAAGGTGCGGGTTCGGATCCGAGACAATCCTATGAATATTTATTTAAATCAATTGGATACCAGATGGTAAAAATAAATTTCCCTTGATCACATCTATCTTTAAATATTTATAATTAAAATTAGTTTGGCCGAAAGTAAAATATAATAAGAAATGTTTAAATGAAATTATTATTATTATTATTAATATATCAATAATATTTTTTTCTCTTTTTTAGAAGAGAGATTCTATTTTTTTATAGCCACATTTTTTGCCACCACAAAAGGAAGCGGTGGCGATATCAGATATTTAAATTAAAATGAAAAAAATATTTTAAAAAAATAACCGGTATTTAATCTTTATTAATCAACAGTTAATTTTAATATTAGCCTATTATATACATAATACATGGTATATAACACATTAATCTAGATCATCGATTCTAGACTAACAATGGTAAGTGAAGACACGCATTAAAAAATAAACTAGTTTAAAAGATAAAATGTTGGAAATCTATCAATATTTATAAGCGAGAAAGATCTGAAATGAAACCAAAGAAACCAAAATAAAATTGAAACATTTTATGATCTGTTATTCTGTTTTATGCTTCGTAATTCGGACACAGTATAGAAAATGGAGTGGCCTCCTTAAGTTGGTTTATTTATGAAAGAAAACGCTAAATTTTCAGCAAATTTTTTTATTAGTTTTCAAGATAATATTTCCAAATATTTCGGAGACTTATCGGCACTCCTTCTTCAGTGGATTTCACCTTCTTCACCACATATGCCCCTTACAATTAAAACGCTTGGAAGCGACCATCTTATACGTGTTATCAAATAATTAATAATTGCTGAACGTATAAGATAGTCGCTTCCAAGCGTTTTAATTGTAAGGGGCATACCTGGTGAAGGAAGTGAAATCCACTGAAGGGCTGCCGATAGGTCTCCGAAATATTTGGAAATATTGCCTTAGAAACTAATAAAAAAATTTGCTGAAAATTTAGCGTTTTATTTCATAAATGGAGTAGCCTGCCGAAGATGGACCCTCGTCTCATGAACTCTGGTATAGAAGTGCAAATAGGAATCAAAATTTCATTTTGAAATCCCAACGGGAAGTTGGTCAAACAGAGCGTGGCGGACAGACGGACCGACACTCGGCAAATATATAATATATTGAATATTTATAAAATTATAATTTACATATAACATTTCTAATCATTTTTATTATTACATTAGAGTAAATGTAATTGTTCAATCTTTTTTTACTATACAAAAAGAGATTTGAACTGAAAATACGACTACTAATGGATCCTAATTCATAAAACATGATGCTATTTTGAATCTAATTTGACTTTTAGAACATGAATGAAAAATGAATTCAAGTTAAACTGTTTGAAATTATTATGATTAATAATTTCGAAACCAAATGGTAATTGTTGAAAAAAAAGTTGAAAAATCCACAGCGGCAAATGGAAAAATGTAGAGGGGGATATTCCTGTTTGACCTTGAACTCCACTTAATATAGTCATGCAAGACCTTGAATTTGACCGAGTAAAGTCCTTTTGATTTTAGAAATGTCGCAAAAAGAAAAACACGAATGGAACGAAATGTATGTAATTTAGTTGGAATAAATTATTTATGAATCACTGTGTATAACGAGATAATCGATTCTAATTCTGAAATGATTCACAAAGAAGAAGAGACTCAAATTAATTAAAGAAAAAAATATTTTTCAGATCCTTTGATAGAGAGGAAATGTCAATCTATTGTGTTTGAAACTTTATTTTTTTTAAAGTGTAAAAATTTTTTTAATGATTTATGTTTTCAAGGCTATGAATTGACGTAACTTTACAAATAAAAAAGAGACAAATCACTAATTTCAAGAAAATAATTATTTACAAAAATAAAGATTATTATTATTATAATTTTTTTTTTTTTATTGAGTTTTTTCGGCATCGGAGGCCATATATAACTTAAACTATAACACTTATATAATTATAATTCCTATTAGAATAAATAATATATTTGTATATTAATACAAAGGCATATGCCTTGAGGCAAGTGAAAAGAGTTGTTCAAAGAAAATTTAGAAAAAATAACAAACCAAACTTTTGATTGAAAAGAGAAGAAAATAATGGATTTTAAATATTTTGTGCAATGGGTTTGATTGAAAAATAATTAATTCATTGCTTTGTTTAATTAGTAGAACTAATAGTCTTTTATATAAATATTTTTTGTTAAATATACTTAAAAGATGGCCATATATTTAAAATAGAAAGTTTTCAATGACGTCATGGCAAAAAATTCTCAAAGCATTGCATAAGTTGGAATCCCGCTGGGCATTATTTTTTGTATCTCTTTTTATCTTATCTGGGCCATCCGTATAGATGACACGTCGCTTAACTGATAAATTAATATCTCTATATGAAAGAGTAGAAAATAATTTGAAAGAATAAAGTATTATCTTTTTTGTTTGATTGATAATGAATTTTTAATACCGGATAGATATCGTCAAGTAGACATCACTAACAACGAGTATGTAGCAACTGTTCATGAGAATAGAAGAAAAAGAAGTGCAAAACCGGTCTTGCTCGTTGAGAGAAGATGAAGAGATAGATAAAAGAATATATTTTGAACTTATCGAGACAAATGGCCGTTTTATAAACTTGTCCATGGAGCGTGGCAGCGAATAGTTGTGCATTTTACATCCCTCACCAATGATCCCTATCATTCAAGAAGCACGAATCAGCTGAATGGAAAACATGTCACGGAATAAAGTTCCATTGTAAAGAAAACGATTAAGATTAGGCAATTTAAGAGATATAAATGATATTTTTTCGTCAGTCAAATTTAAAACAATTTTTATGCTTTAAAGTAGAGTAAGCTGTCATTTGTCATATTCCCCACTGGGTAAAGAAATATGCATCAAAATGTAGGAAAAAATGTTTATTGTTTATCTATGCAATAAATAATTTTTGTTTATGACCCCTTTGGGTGTATTTGCATTGGAATGTTTGGCTAAAGCTGGTGAGGCCGTGTGAATTATATTATACACTATTATTCACTTGGTCATTCTACTAATTAAAATAATATAGGACTATATGTAAACAAAGTATTCAATCGGTAAAAATAGCGATATTTATTTATGCTTGGGAGTGAAGCATTCATGCAATGACATAGCATAGTCTCAATGACAATTCAATGCAACAACAAGTTGAGAAAAAAAGTTCAAATTAAAAATCATAAACTAAACAAATTTAGCATATAACAAAAAAAAAAGTTTCCGCCACATCCGTTCATGGAAATTGTAGCTATCAAGAATTAGAACTGGATAGAGAAAGAAAATTTTATTAGGAATTTTCATCCAACAATCAATGACAATAAGTCAACCCAACAGTCAATTAAAGTTATTTGTATACCGGTATTCACTTATTAAGTAAAATATAAAAGTCATATATTGAATATATTATAAAAAAATCAACTTACTTTTAAATACGTATCAGATAGTTAACAATTAGTAATAATCATTCATGAATTTTGATTAGGTTACATTTCATTCACTATACAAGGACTAATGTGAACTTAGCTTCGTGACTTGGACCTTGAAGATAGAAATAGAATAACGACTCTATTTGTATTGTTATGAATTTAAAATTTGTTTTCAATTTTAAAAATATTTAATTATTATTAACTGTAAATTAGCCCTCGGGGCTTGATGTAAGGGTTAGCGTGCTAACCTCGTATACCAAGTCGCGGGTTCGGACCCCATGCAGTCCCGATGATTTTATTTAAGCCATTTGGATACCAAATGGTTTAAATAAGAATACCTGGACTACTTTATTTTTTTGAGATTTCTATGGGGAGATTTTGATCCTCTAAATCCCCTGTCAATGGCCATGCCTAAAGTAGATGAAAGTTTTGAAAATAAATTTTATTGGATTTCCATTATATATGAATAATTCCTTATGAATAAATAAAGAACTAATCATAAATTTAAATTAAGTTACTTGAGGGGACTTAGAACGTCTTGAAGAAAAAAATGATTTAATTGAAGTTTTTTTTTTTAAATAGGCCTAGTAAAAAAAATATTTGTAAAAAAAAAAAATGATTTAATTGAAGTTTTTTTTTAAATAGTAAAAAAAAATGAATCTCCTATTTAATCATTTTGGATCAAATTACCTGATATAATATTTTTTTTCTTTAAAGTAAAATGATGATATTACTAAAAAATAAAAATTCAGTTGCATGTGCAATAAAAACAAAATAGAAAAAGGTATAATTTCATGTGAAACGAGCTAAATATGTGAAAGTTAAATTATTCAGGAAAATTAATTCTGAAGTCCTAATCGTCTATCTCCAAATGCAATAAATTTTTTTCCTTACAGAGTTTTTAGTTTCTTTTTTTTTTAATTTGTTGAAAGAGATTAGGCATTCAATCTACAATAAATAAATTTACAAGGAAAATTACAAATTTATTAACAAGTGAAAATTCAAATAAGAACCTGTTGCAAAAAAAGAAAATGACATTTGAAAACAATTTATTTTGGACTCCGCCCAAACAAGAATGATAGAATTGTTATGGGATCAAGGGAGTGGGGGTTGGTCATTGTCCCTGACCCTTGCCATGATGATAAAGGTATATTTACTGTTCAATAAAATATCATATTCGTTATTTAATCATTCTTTTTACCAAGATACACCTTTCCTTCTTCAAATTGTTAAAGTAGATTTTTGAACTATTTGATAATTCTCTATTATGTGACTAGCGTTGTTTGGCTTGCTGCTCCTTTTGCCCTCCCTCAGAAATTCCAACGAGTAGAGGCATCTTATTACTTTTTTTTAATATTTATGGTCTCTATTAAAAATTATTGCTAAGAATCCATTTAGAAAATTTTTCCTGGCATTAGTCAATTGCAAATTTATTTTTAAGAAATCGATAAAAATTCTTTTAGAAAAACTGAAAATACCTTTTTTAATAATTTTCTTGCTATCAGCGGCCGAAAAGGTGTTTGCTTTAGAGATAGAATTAGCCGGAGTATCTTTAGAAGAAGCCGGCAAAGTAGAAGATTTCGTAGATGTTGTTTCTACGGGTGTAGCCGATCTTTCGGCAAGGATCAAACGTCGAGAAGCATTTTGATGGGTGATCTGACCACTAGAAGTTGGGGTGACCGCGGCGGAGGCCGATGTCGCCTGTTTACTCGATTCGGGACTTGCGGTTTGTTCCGAAAGAAAGAACACCATGATGAACGGACGTGTTGATCACCACACCATAACACACAATATAAAAGAGAATAAAACAAAAAAACCCTAACAATCCAAGCACGGAGTTTGATGCGTGTTGATTGAACCAAGTCTAAGCACTGACTGAAATGGTTGAAGTTGCCGGAGTGGTTGGGTTTGGTTGGCGTGCAACGGAGTGGGAGTTAGAAGCCGACGTCCGCCGTCATGGGATTTGCACACATACACACACACAAACCATCAAGTAAAAGCAAAACCTAATGCAAAAGGCCATTTCCTTCTCTTACTACTTGCATCATCATCAAATGAATGCACTTCACCATTCAAAATTCTTCTATATCAATCTAACTTAACTTTTGATTTCAGATTCATGAATGATATCATAACAGACTTTCCAATGACGAAGAATCAACAATCGATATTTTTTTAGGTCAATATATAAATATATTAAGAAAATTTTACGATAAGGGCTCGGAATTGCTAAGGTATAAAATCAAGACTAGAAGTATAATAACAACATTATAATTTTCAAATCATCAAAGAAATGTTTTAAGAGATAAGCTCAGAAATGGAGAAAGAGCGTTCATTATTTAAAAAAAATCTGGTCGCACAGCACAAAACTTTCTCTTACCTTTGATAGAGAAAGTTGTGTAATATTCTTGTCACACCAGATTTTTTGTGTCAACATATATTTAGTTTCCGACAGTAAGTCCTAAATTAGATAGAATTCAAGATGTCAAATTTTGTTACCATGGCAACCATTTCTCCTATCTTTCCTATGAAGTGCAAGAGTAAAGTGTGCTTCAAAAGATTTCAAGAGCAAAATGAGAATATACATTTTAAAGAGCAACATAAATGGTCTAACAAATATGCTGATTCCTTCTTAAACTTTTTTGCCACTCGTATCGACAACAGGAATTGTCTCAAAATATTTAATTTGGTCCATTCCTGTCTCAAGTTTTCTCCTTTTAGATCTAATACCTTAGAGATACTAGAACATAAAAAAAGGAACTGGCCCGAATAAACAATTAATTAATATGATTATTTTATATTCGAATTAAATTAAAACAATTCTGGTGAAATAATAAAGATAGTAATAAAATATTTTATCTTTCTTTTTATGAGCGATTAGAATTAGAATAGTGTCTCAAAGACATTAAAGGTGAGAGTAATTAACGTTAATAATCTACTTTTGAATTAGAAATAACATTTAATTAATATAAAAAATCTCGAAACCGAATTTTTTACATGATCGCAATTCTTTCTCACTATACTATGGTATATTCCATATATAGGTAAGAGAAAGTAAAAAGAGGATATTGTAAGTTCCGAGAAATTTTTTTTTTTAAATTTGCATTATACTTAGGAATGGTCAAGAGGAAAGGGCCTCCAAACCTAGGAAGGCTATTTTATTGTTAAATATATTTATAAGGCCCAACTCACACCAATTGAGCAAAAAACGTTTTCGAACAAAAAGTTTATGACTAATCGTGCCTAAAACTGTTTTTTCAATGCTTTTCTATGGGTCAACGCACACCGAGGAAGCAAAACATAATTGGACATGATTGAATAATGTTTTGTCATTGAGCGTTTTGCTCAATCGGTGTGCATTGCTCTTGGACAAATCGTTTTGTCCGAAAACGTTTTTGATCAATCAGTGTGCATTGGCATAGAGCAATATGAGCGTTTTGCTCAATCAGTGTATTGGCATTGAGCAAAATGTTTTGTCCGAAAACATTTTTGCTCAATTGGTGTGTGTTTAGCCTAAGTGTAAACATGAGTATATTTTATATACCTAAATTCTTATCGTTAATGAAATATTTATCTTTTTTAGATAAATTTTTTAAGCTTTACTAAGATTCGTGATATCTTATAATATTCAACTCAACAACTTATTTATATTGCTTAGGATCCCAATGCATTTCCTTTTCAAGTACCTCTTATTCAAAACAAACCGGAAAAAGCAAGTCAAAGTCTTGGGAAAGGGAGGGGGAGGGAAGTATTACACTTATAACTTTAATACTTTCTTCAAATTATACTACAAAAATTATAAGAATTTCTCTAATTTTTAAATCCACCACTTCATGGCCAAAAGGCGATATATTTTAGAAGAGATTGTATTGTTAAATAGGCACAAGGATAATGATGTCAAACAGCTATTTGTACTTATAGAACAAATTTCATAATCGGATTACCGAACAGAGATATCATATACTAATTAATGTTTAGCCTGTTGTTAATTGCTAAGTGCACATACCCTACTGATAACATCTTAATTTTCCCTCTCTTTATATTGATTTAAAGCAAATTTGTTTATGTAGAACAAAAAAATTAACAGTCGTAAAAAATTGAGCGTGACCTTGTTAAAAGAGAACCTTGGTATTAATTTTTAAAAAGAGTTTCTTATTTGGGATCGATAAACGAATCGATTTTTATATTGAAATAAAATAAATATTGTATTTAAATGGATGTGTAATATTTGAAGGGGATGTTTTTGAAATATTTTACAAGGCTTTTTTTCTTAATAAGGGATTGTAAAAAATTAGATTGTTTTTGAATGGAGGAAGGTAGGCAAGCCAAATGATAAAATAGATTTTTTATTTAATTTCTCCACAAGGCCACCCATTGAATTGATTTTTAAGGAAAATTTACAAATAAGCGTGGTCAGGTCTAAAGGAGCTCTGGAGAAATAAATTAAAAAAGTCATAAAAATTTTTATGTATGCCGATATTATTTGAGAATTTTTTTATTTAAAAAAAAGTAGAAAATCACGGAGAAATCGAGAAACAAATATGTGGAACGTCCTTTGGTAGCAATTGGTATTAATTATAATAAAAATAAATTTGAATTATAAAAAATAAATACATTGCAAAAAATACGAGAAGGTTAATGAAAACTCTCCATATAGTTTAAAAATAACTAGAGGAGAAAAGAGAATTCAATTTGTTTCGATCAAATTGAAAAATTTTATATGAAAAGCTACTTACATGGTCTTGAATTTTTCCTAATAAAATAATTTCTATAGGCGAATTGAAAAATTACAGATGATGATATTACCTGAAACAAAACAAAAAATTTTCAAGATTAGAATCAGTGAATATTTTGAAAACATACATACTAAATAATACTAATTTATTAGCCGAAAAAAAGTAGGAATCGCCGATGTTGAACCACGGATCTATCGATTTATACGCAGCATGCCGTACCACTAGACCAGTGCTTCTTAAAGTCATGTCAAAAAATAGGGGGGGGGCCGTGAGATATTGACTTGGGTTCCAAGGGGGCCGCGACTTCAAAAAGTTTAAGAAGCACTAGACCACAGCACCCTTTTCGGCCATTTGAGTTTATTACAACGCTAAATTAGTCTTTGGGTGTGGTTCAACTCCCGGTACCTACTTTTTTCGGCTATCTGAGTTAATTAATTAAAATTACTGTATTAATAAGTATTGTCTTAACGACCATCTATTTTTTTTTTTTATATAGGGCCTCTAGTTTGTTTATAGGTCTAGATACTAAATGTCAAATGTTTATAAAAAAAAAATAGATATAATTTTGGATCACTATTTTCATATGCATATACAGCGTATACAAATATTTTAATAAGTAGAATAAACTCCACCCTTCAAAATTGGTGTACTTGAAAAATAAAATTTCAGCTATTTGGGCTGGTGTGAGAAAAAAAAGGGAAGGAGAAAAAATAATTAGAATAATATGAGAAAGGGCTAAGGAGAATAGCCGGATAAGGACTCACTTAAAAGAAAAAGGTAAAATTAAATTTGAAGATGGGATGCAGCAAGTAAAAAAAATTTGTAAAGATTAACAGGAGCAGGAAGATATAGGCAGCCAGACATAAAGTTGCTAAGGTGGATACATAGCGGTTCATACAAAAATATAATATAAATTTGCATATACCATTATTTATATAAGAGAATTGTAGTAGGCAGCTGGGCTGTGTTTTTTTTTATTGAATCCGAAACATCAGCATCAGCAATGGCCAAGATTGAAAGACATTCTTTCGACTACAGTTCAACAATTGTCATCTAATCTAATGGTATATGCAAATTTATATTATATTTTTGTATGAACCGCTATCCACCTAAGTATAACAATTTATCTTCCTGAGAGCGGGAAAGATACGTTCCCGAAACATCGACGAAATTTAAATAAGATTTTTTATTTAAATTCTCGCCCTCACGGCTGACGTTTCGGCCGAGGTCTAGGTCCTCTTCAGAGCCAGCTGGCAATAATCAAAATGTGTGGATATTTACAAAAACAGCGACATTCAGGATGTGGTCTGCTCATACCAAAACGTAGTGTTTTTTTCTCTACGATTTGCTATGAGCGGGCCACAAGCAGAATGTTGTCGCTGTTTTTGGCTCTGAAGATGGCCTAGACCTGAAGCCGTAACTTCAGTCTTGAGGGCGAGAATTTAAATAGAAGATTATTTGGCTGCAATCGTCTTGTTTTTTTCCTGACTCCATCACCCTTGAACCTACATACAACCCCAGAATTTCATCAATTTAAGATTTTTTATTCCATGCTGGCTGCCTACATCTTGCTGCTCCTGATCATCTTCTGATCCATCGAATTTCTTCTTTTCAACAATAAAGATTAATTTCTATTTATTCTAATAAGGCAAGTAACATGAATATATTGGACAGAGAGTTTATAGATAAATTGTAGTACATTACGAATATGGAAGCGCGATGTCAACTTTCTCGGTATATCAAAGTCAAGACGACTCCAATGCCTTAGAAAGAAAATCGCCACTTTGCTATCTACTCCATATAAGAACTAGGAAGTTTCATTTTCGTAGAATTATATTAAAGAAATTTGACATAAAAAATAACTTGTATATATTTAATATATATAATAATTTTCCTAAAGACCTGTTATTTAATAATAAACATGTTTTAATAGTGAAAGTTCACAAAATAACTTAATTTAAGTTAATTGCATAAAATTAAATAAAATCGAAAGAATATAATTGAAAAGGATGATAATGTAAACACGGAAATTTTAATGAGAAATTCACAACCTAAATTTGATAAAATTCATTCATATATGTGAAGTTTAATAGGCTTTTATTGTTATTTGTTAATAGTGAGAAAGACAGACAGGTTCGTAAAGAGAATAACATTACGTAGCCAACTTATGACATCATCGGTCAAAGAAAATAAATAAATAAATAAATTCATTGCTAAAGAGGAAAAAAAATTCAATGAAATAAATTTCAATATTTTTTCTACAATCAGAGGATATTCAGGTATTTCAATATGCATTTCTATTAACAGATAGATAATGCGCAATTCGTTCTATTAGTTAAAAAAAAAGCCAACGTGTGAGGTCGTGGGACCCCAAACAGGAACGAAGTTCCTCACACCGCTCTAACGCATTTTCATTACGTGATGTTTTCTGCCAATTCACTCTACTGTAGGCCGTGTAAAAGAACTTGGTTCCAAAATTAGTTTTTCAGACATAATTAGCTGGGTTATTCGGAATTTCACCCCTTAGTTAAGCCTTATTCCGAGCTTTGTTTTGGGTTTAAGTTAACAAACTACTGGGTTGTTTAATCATATGATTAGCTTAACTGGAACTAAAGACACGACAGGCATAGTCAAGTTGCCTATCCGAAAAAAATAAACATTCTATATCCCAACTACGCCTATTCAAAGTATTTATAAAAAGTTCTCAAGTGATTAGAATCATTCACATTTGAAGTTTATTATTTTCTTTACTGATGATATAAATCAAGAAATGAAAATTCTTGAAAGGATTTATTTCATTTCTGTCAAAGATAAATAATAATCCCTCATATATCATAATTCTTTTCCATGATTTATACAATCATTAATTCTATTCAGGTCTTTTTTTTTAGTTCTCTTCAATGTGGAGCGAATATTTTTCTTTGATTCTTAGTTCTCCACGAGAACACAATGGGAATTAAAGTCTCTTTTTCAATGGAAGGAATTTTTTATTTTTTTTTTTAATATTGAGTTGCAGAGAGACATCAAAGAGGAAATAAAAATGAGAAAATTAAAATTTAATGAATAATTTGAGACATTTTTCAAGTGGGAAAAAATTCAGAAAGCATTTAAAAAATTAATATGCAAAGGTTATTTTTCAAAGGGTTGAAGTTAATCAAGGCTCTTGAAAATAAAATGAAAAAAAAAAAAAGAAAAATAGAAAGAGGAATATCGTTAAATATTTATGTTTTTAATCTTTAAACATTTTCAAAAATAGTAGAGTAGGCCAAGTATAAACTCTAGAATAATAATGTCAATAAATGTAATCATATCATACGTGATGGTGGTGGAATTCGAATCATTTTAAATTAAATTATCAAGGATCTTTTACAATGTATTTAAAAGAGGTAAGCATTAAATTTTATTAAGTTCAAATATTATACATTATATTTTGAGAAAAGTGTGAAAAAGCAAGAAAGCAAAATAAATATTGGAATCTAAGCTTCTCCGGAGCTACCAATCGATCTAATAGAGTTGGTAAATTGGGTTGCCTAACTACAAGGCGTACAAGCAACAAACGAAATAATATCTTGTTGATTAGGGAGTGAGAGATAATCTCACGTCTAGAAATCAGGATGAAAGGCACTTATAAAAATAAACTTTCAGAAATTTGACTAATATTCTGTTCCCGCTGTTTCTCGAATAATAATAGATATTCAGATACGATGTAACAATCATTAATTAACTTTTGAAATTTATAACAATTTAATAAGAACTGCTACCAATTGAAATAAATAGAGACGGGGTCTAAATGAACTTCGATGCCAAAAAAGACCTTAAATGAAATAAAAAAAAAAAAGATCTGAACTTAGATTATCCGTTATGTCATGAAGATGTTACAGTAAAGTTGAATAAAATAGTGTATATTGGACTCAAAATAAAATTTGTAGGTAGGCTCTCCTATGATAGCCTAAAGCTACGTTTTCCTCGATGCGACTCTCCCAATTAATCGTTCAACGATAATCGTTGATACCATTTTGCACGGAACGTATACTATTGTAGGCCTACATATTTTTCACTAGTCTTCATTCGCAGTCATATTGTTCTAAAATAAAGCAAGTTTGTGTTATACTATAGAATGAGTATAAAAAGACAGTTGACTGGACGTAAAATATTAATACTGAAATGCCTTTTTGAGGAAATGAAAGATGACGAAATACTTGTCCATACATATGGGATAAAAAGAGCAAAAAAACGTACTTTCTTCATTTCTTGAAATATATGTATGAAATTAAGAAGGTATGTACCCAAAAATTATTTCCCATCTGCGTGAAGACGACAAAAAGTTCTCAGAATTTTCAGTCTTTCTTTTGAACAGTTGGATTTCGTGCTGACATTAAACAAATAATAGTTGACGACTAACGATTATATTCTTTTTCATACTTTTATATACTAAATCATTTGTTATTACGGCTCAATTAATATACTGTTTAGTGATGGACGTAGTATATATAATTAATTTTTAATAATTTTGAAAAAGGAAATCGGAATTAAAGAGTTCATAGTTCATGTAACGGAATTTTCTAATTAAAAAAAAAATTTCTTCCAGTTGTCATGTAAAAGCAATCAAACCAAAATAATAATAAAAAAAAAGAAACATAATTACGCATATATAATCATCTCTAATATTTTAGAAAGTACCCTCACAGATCTTTAATTTTTTTTTTCTCTGTATTTTTCTTTGTTTTTTTTCTTTTTTGGTTAATTGACATTAAGGATAACCTTAATACGAATTTAATGATCAACGGCCGGATTTTGCAGATCTCTTGTTTGTTTCGAAACCGCATTGATAGACGATAACATTCTATCTGGAGTTATCCTGACCAAAAGTGGCTAAGTCTTGTTTTTTTTTCTTCTATATGGTAAAGGATACTTCTGCTTGCTTCTTTCATTTATTTGCTTAAGTAGAGCTTGACATCGAGTCACGTTACACTTTGATAATTACTAAGTGTATTTAGGGTACTGTTATTAGATCAACTAATTTTTTTTCGGAGAACTTCACGAAACTCAAACTTTCTAGATCTATTGTTAAGCCTAGAAATTGAAATTTCTAATTAAAATTTTTTTTTTAACTTGACAATTATTTAAATGATTCTAATTTTAATTCAGGGTTGGTAAATAAATTCCAAAAAAAAAAAATGCTAGTCCGACCTCCAAAAAACTCAGATATCTCAAAACTATGGAATAAAATATAAAAGAGTTAGAACTACATATTAATTTCTGGCCTTAATTTTTTTAATAATCCTCTCTTAAAACGTCAAGTCATCGGTTACTTTATTGTTTACTTAAATGAAGTCATCTATATAGAGAGTGGGTTATTTTATTGTTGAACTTTGTCCTTCTGACGAAATTAATTTACTTGATATTTTTATGTGGTAATCACGTGATAACATAGACTCAATACTTTGAAACAAGAATAAATTTCTTTAAATTCAATTTTGAATTTTGAGTCATCATGGAAAAACGTCGAAAGCTAACGAGAACGAGGGAGGGGTGAATGGGGAGATTAACAAAATTTCAGACAATTAATATTAAAATATAGTTTTATTTGAATATTAATTGTCTGAAATTTTTTTAATCTCCCCCATTCATCCCTCCCTCGTTCTCACTACGCCCTCTGAACCCCTTTTCTGGGCGAGCAATTGCAAAATTTTAAGGTTTTAAATTTTCCTCTCTAACTCCACTTCCTTTTTTTCTGGCCAATCAGCGCCCTGACAGGCACACACACACAGGGACAGAAATTCAGCCGCTAGCGCTTATAATATAATATGATGATTATTAAATATTCCCAAAGGGCTATAAAGGATATGAAGTAATAACTTTTTAAAGGCATTATTTACAAACTTTAAGTAGTATTTTTTTTTTTTTTTTTTTTTTTTCAATATTCAGAGTGTAAAATAATTTATTACTTTAGGAATATAATTTGTTCAATGCTTTATTGTTTTGTAAATTTTATTTAAAAAGTATAATTTACTTTTATAGAGTTTTTAGTAGTCGCAACTCACTATTAATTTTCATTAATAGCTTAAAGGAAATTCCTTTGTTCCTTTTTTACCTATAATTAATTGCTTTTTTTGGCACTAATAATCGCCTCTATAGTTGAACTTTCTTTAAAATCGTGACCGTTAGTTTTCGACTGTTTTGTGATGAGTGTTTTTTTTTGTTTTGATTTCTCAAGGATGTAAATTGTTTGCTTCTTTAAAAGAAAGTAATTTAAATTATTTGAATATATTAATCGTCTATCAATCACGATGCGGGATCGGTAAAATACAGAAGGAAAAGGCGAATTGTGGCTTGATTTGGGAGATAGCCAGGGGGGGGGGGGGTAAGATGACAGAAAGGAAGAAATATCAGCCTAAGCTTGCGTAACTCGTGGTCGGCATCCATGTAGCCACATGAAAAGAGCCTCTGAGTTTATAGAGGTATAAATAATTTATTTGATTTAGAAATTTAGAGGAGGGATGATGCAAAGAAATATCAGTCTTAGCTCAGGTAACTCGTGGTCGCCATGTTTACATGAAGTGAGCCCCCGAGTTTAGAGTTCTTTGATTTAGAAATTTCACAACACTTTTCTATAACCCGACACTTCTTTTCTTCTATCCTCGCCTTGTCCCGCGATGCGGGGTCGGCGGACCTCACTCTTTCCCTCCAACCCTATCACACGTTTCAAAGACCGGAAGAAATAGGACAGGCCCGTAGCACGGTCTGACGCCTGTTGAAAAGATGAACGAAGAAACAGACATTTAAAGAACTGAAAGACTGCCTGTCCCAGCTCGGGCAGCTGGTCGCCATCCACGTACCCACAAGATGTGGGCCCCTGAGCAATTTTCTATAACCAGACACAATAATCATAAATTCCAACAAAAGGATATTAGTATAAATATTAGTCAAAAAAACTGATCTTTAGCTGTGAAGAAATGAGTTGGTCAGTTGCTTTATATTAACTAGTTTTATTTTTTATTTCACTTGTGAATCATACTATTAGTAAAAAGTAATATAATTTAAGAAATCGATGATGATTAGAAAATTTCTACCTCTCATATCCTTGATAAAATTTAAATTTTATTACAAGTCATATATTTTACGTTTTCTTAAAATCGATTAATTACCTGGTAAGTTTTCACTTGATATTTATTTAGAAGATAGGCCTCTAGCATCTGTTCTTTGACATAATTATCTTATCTTTAATGGTCATCTCAAAATTTGAATTTATTTTATGCCTTATACTAATGCCGATTGCTCTGATATCATTACTAGTGGCATATAATAAAAGAGAAAAAATTTATAAAAATATAAGCGACAGTGGTGGATTAAAAGACTAAACAAAATTGGAATTGGATGGATTTTATGCGAGTATATCTAGGGGGCGCAATTTTGCCAATCATAAGCACAAACACATCTAGCAAATTTGCTATCTTAAACGATATATTGACTGGCTAATTTGAGTGTTGAATAAAAAAAAATCTTTTCAAACAAAGCTCTACCTAGTTAAATGTATAAGTGTCCTCTTTCCGTGCCAAAATATCTGAGAAACTTTTAAGTGCTAGAAATTTTTCTGGAATTGAAGTGCATCTTTCAAAGAGGTGCACTGATATAATTGCGCTACAAAAATCGCAGCGGTACCCCTATTATAAGCCATATTCTAAACAGATGACGAAATTATCTTAGAAACTATAAGAGCTTGAGCTATTAAATTTTTTTTGATGACGTTTAAAGAGGCGAAGAAGCCTCTTGCCTAGGTGCAGTCGGACTTAGCATCTAGAAAATAAATAAATAAATATAAATAAAGAAAAATTCTAAATGGCCTTGGAAACCGAAAAATAAAAAATAGAATAGAGTATGAGAAGGATTCAGCCAGGTATTAAGCCAAGAATAAAAAATTCTTTTTTCAAGAAGATTCGTCAACTTGCCATAATCGACCTTACAAAGAATTTTAAGAAAAGACAATTCGATTGATCCAGATGTTATACGTGGCAGGTATATTGTTAGAATTTTTTTATAAAATATATTATAGATCCTATTAAGAAACAATTAAACTTTCAGACTTGGACTCATAGAGCAGTAATAAATTAGCATGATACTAATTATTACTTCTCATATTAACTATAATATCACATTTTCTATTTGACTTTTTTCCCCACAAGGATTGTCTTTGCTCAATGACGTCATATCCTCTTAATTAAACAAACCAAGAGACTTCTTATTCAAGTGTTAATGTTAAAACATCTCACTAACAACATATGTTCAAATAATTTTTTTCCTTGACTAGGATTTTTTTTTTTAATATCCTTTAGGGTATTTAGTAAAATTTGTTTTCAAATAGCTCAACAAGTGGAGTTATTACTTTCTCTTACCTATGTATATATGTATTCAATAATATACTGTATATATAGAGAGAGAAAGTATTGGATTCATGTCAAAAATTCGATGTCAATATTTTGTAACACGTTTGAAGTCCCCTGAATCCAAAAAAATGGTTTTCTCAACATGGTCGGTCTGTGTGTCTGGGTGTGTGTGTGTGTCTCAAGAACGAAAAGAGCTAGAAGGTTGAAATTTTATGTTTAAATTAGGAGTCCCCTTGGGACGTGACACGAAGGTTTTGAACAAAATTGGTAAAAAAAAACTACTAGTACTTTACTGATGTTCTTTTTCAGTTTTTTTTTTCCGATTTTTTTTTTTTTTTTTAATTCGCTACAACGATTTTGTTTGCCCTCGGGGCTTGGTGTAGAGGTTAGCGTGCTAACCTCGTATACCAAACGTCGCGGGTTCGGACCCCAGGCAGTCTGATGATTTTATTTAAGCCATTTGGATACCAAATGGCTTAAATAAGAATGCCTGGACCCCAAATAAATATATATTATTAAATAAGGGTTATGGTCTAAAGTCTTAAATGGCCTAAGTTGCCGAAAAGACTGGGTGAATGTGTGTAGATACTCTTGAAAATGTATATTCTCATTTTGCCCTTGAAGCACACTTTACGCTTGTACTTCATAGAAAAAATGGTTGCCATGGTAACAAAATATAAATATTTTCCTTTGTTTATACATTTTATATCATGAATACTAATATATCGGCGCTAGGCAGTCCGATGATTTTATTTAAGCCACTTGGATACCAAATGGCTTAAATAAGAATGCCTGAACCCCAAATAAATATATATTATATAAATACGAGTATCGTTTAAAGTCTTAAATGGCCTAAGTTGCCGAAAAGACTGTGTGCATGAGTGTGTGAATGAATGTGAGTGTGAATGAGAAAAAAGTGTGTTTTTTTCTAAAAAAAAAAATATATCGGCGAAAACTAAATATATCTCGACACAAAAAAATCTGGTGTGACAAGCACAGAACACAACTTTCTCTTACCAAAGAAAAGAGAAAGTTGTGTGCTGTACGCCAGTCACACCAGATTTTTTAAGGTTTTTTGGCATCTGAAGCTAAATAAATTAATTTAAAGGTAATAATTATCATTAGTAGCAATAAATAAATTGAAAAATAAAAATTTTTCTAAGTTAAGATTGTTTTTTGAATAAAATCTTAGGTGAACTTCTTTACTTAATGTTTTTAGAACCTGTTGCCTTTGGACCTACGATAAAAACATTCAAATGAATGAATCATCAAATTAATTAAAATGCTATTGATAAAAGATTAGAGTATGAAAAAAAACCTGATTATATTTTTCTAAATAAAAAAATTTTAATAAAAAATAAATTTAACCGCTTGGCTGGTTGCGTTTGTTAGGAATATAATTTTTTTATTGGCCTTTTGTTCTTTCGATTCGAATAAAGTCACGAACGCGGAAATATTGAATAGCGAATAGGCGTGCAAAATTCAAAATGGCGGACGAACGAGATGCTATGGGGATGAATTTTGTATTGGTCATCGTTTGGACGTATGTCGATGACAGATGTCATCTGCAGCATACTTAAACTCAACCTATTACAAATACAGATTCAACACATTCACGAACAACGACAAACTATTATTAATTACTATTAAATTGATTAAGAAATATAAAACTTAACCTCAAATTTTTTTATTTGATTAGTCAGACAATGTTATTTGATCTATGATATTCAAGAACGGTGAGTGTGATATTTTGTTAAAAATATTTTTAACTTCTACTTAACTGGATATTTATTTATTTTTACTACGGTCATTGACATCGATGAGCAATCAGCTTTTGATAAAAGCCAACGTGAAAAAATTTTTGTTTGGTCCAGACAAGAGATACGGGGCTGAAACTCACAACCGGAACGCATTCTACTTATTTTTATAACGCATAATAATATAGTTTACTATTGTTAATACATTTTTTATTAAACTTTATCAAAGGCAATGAATGGAAAGTCACAAAAAATAACTTTTATTTTGTAAATTTCTCTAAAAAAAAAATTTCTAATGGAATTTAAAAAAAAATAATAAAGCGTCGGACTAAGCCGACCACCACTTTACTCTTGTACTCCATAGAAAAGATACGAGAAATGGTTGCCATGGTAACAAAATATAAATATTTTGCCATACTTATAAATTGTACATCTTGAAAATCGAATGTAACGTACTGTCGGAAACTAAATACATGTCGACACAAAAAATCTGGTGTGACAAGCACAGAACACAACTTTCGATTATCGAAGGTAAGAGAAAGTTGTGTGCTGTGCGCCAGTCACACCAGATTTTTTGAATTTTCGTTGACGAAAAAAATTACCACAGACATTTCGATAGAAGCTAACCTTCTATGTTACTTCCTTAGCCTTATAGATCTAAAGAAAAAATTATTGTCCCTCATTCCACCCCATTCCACTAATAAGATCCTGTCTGTACAACTGGGAAGGGCATTAAAAATGTCCTATTTAGTGAATTAGAAAATTGGAAGAATGGAAATCGGAACAATAATTTCAAATGATATTAATAAAGTAAAAGTGTCGGTGGTCTTTTAGAGGGGTAGGGTGCGGTTGGATAAAATGGAACGGCGGTGAATTAAAATAGGTCACCGGAAGAAGGATGCCGGCGCCGGGAGTTGGTCAAATGTGCTTCCGTCTCTTTGCCTTTCCGGCATTTTACATTTATAGTTTGGAAAACTAACATAATTTCTAAATGCAATATTAATTAAAGAGTTAAGAGCTTAGATTTTATTTTTGTGATTTGTGTAGAAGTAAAAAAAAAAGTTTATAGAAAGTTGTTAGATCTAATTACAAAGTATAATCTGATGATCTAACAAATAAAATTGATATTTCTATGAAATGTAAATTTGTCGAGTAAAAAAGAATGAATGAGAGAATCAACTGAAATTCATCCTTTTTAAATGAACTAAACAAAAGTAAATCAATGAATAAAATACTTTTTTTTGCATAAACAATTTGATTAATTTTTCTCATTAGTGTTGAGTATAATTTATAAGATTGTATGATACAGGTCATTTAAAACATTAGAATTTGATCGATCATCATCTATTTACACCGTGTAATAATATGCATTAATATACTTGGTGAATGATGGATGACGTGAATTAAGAGAAAGAGAGGGAGAATGAAGATATAAATATGCAAGTGTATTAGTCTATAAATTAATTTACTAAAAAATATGACAAAGCGTATTGTAGCTAGCGAACCAAAATTGTTTTATAAAAATCTGGTGTGATTGGTCGCACAGCACACAAATTTCTAGTAATCGAAAGTTGTGTTCTGCGCTTGGTCACACCATTTTTTTGTGACGACATATATTTAGTTTCCGACAGTATGGTACATTCGAATTTCAAGATGTAAAATTTATAAGTATGGGAAAATATTTATATTTTGTTGCCATAGAAACAATTTCTCCTGTCTTTCCTATGAAGTACTATTGGTCTTGAGAAGATTTCAATGGCAAAATAAGAATATCCGTTTTAAAGAGCATCTAAAAAATAATTGATTTTTGAATTTTAATCAAAATCGTTGGAGCGAATTTTGAGAAAATCGAAAACAATATTTATTAGAAATGTCGTGGCCACAGGTGTCGAGGAAGAGTTGTAGATGTAAATAGGAATTAAAAGTGAGCGAAAACGAGAAATAAATTACACTACAACTTACATTACAACTACAAATAAGAAGACTGAGGCATGACAAGACATTTTGAATATTTTTTTCGTTTAAGGACATAATTCTTTTTAAAAATACAAAAATCTGGTGTGACTGGCGCACAGCACACAACTTTCTCTTACCTTCGATAATCGAAAGTTGTGTTCTGTGCTTGTCACACCAGATTTTTCGTGTCGACATATATTTAGTTTCCGCCGATATATTAGAATTAAAGAGGTAATTTTTTTTTTTTTTTTTTTTTTAACATTCACACTCACACACACATTCACACAGTCTTTTCGGCAACTTAGGCCATATAAGACTTTTACGATAACCGTTGTAATTAAATATATCAATTTGGGGTCCAAGCATTTCTATTTAAGCCATCTGGTATCCAAATGGCTTAAATAAAATCATCGGGCTGCCTGGGTCCGAACCCGCTAAGTTTGGTATAGGAGGTAGGCACGCTACCTACTACGCCAGACCCGAGGGGGGGGGGCGAGGTAAAATTTATAAGTAACGGAACATATTTAAATTTTGTTACCATGACAACCATTTCTCCTATCTTCTCTATGGAGTACAAGAGTAAAGTGGTCTTCACAAAATGAGAATATACATTTTATAGATAATCTAAAAAATAATTGATTTTTGAATTTAAAAAAAAATCGTTGGAGCAAATTTAGAGAAAATCGAAAAAAAAACGGAGAAAGTGCATCAGTAAAGTACTAGTACTCTTTGGTCGATTTTGTTCAAAAGCTTCGTGTCACAGACACACAGGCAGACACACAGACAGACCATGTCACGAAAACCACTTTTTTGGATTCAGGGGACCTCAAAACGTGAAAATCCATCAAAATCTCGACATCGAATTTTTGACATGAATCAAATACTTTCTCTCTCTATATATTAACATATATATAGAGGTAAGAGAAAGTAAAAAATAACCAATGAACAATTAACAATACAAAACTAAATACCCAGGATAATTTTGTGATTGAAACATTTGTATATTGCATATTGATATTTAAAAAAAATGTTTTTATTGTTTTAAACAAAAGAATGTTTTATTCAAATATTTAAGTATTTAAAAAAAAAAAATATTTATTTTAATGGTAAGTTTACTGGTAAATATGTAATTTCAATTCGTTTAAAAGTCAAAAGATGGAGAGCATGAACTCTAAGAAAATTTCTGTGTTAATACCTCATTAAGTCTATATTATTTCAAGAGAAGCTTAATAATTATATTAAAAATACCAGAAGAGATAATCAAAGCGACGTGCCAACATTTAAACGAAATAAATAATAGTAAGAGATATTTGACATTCCGACACAAATGAGATGGCAGTCGTCTGTCTGTCTGTTACCCTCCGTCAATATTTTTGCTCGGTCGAGCGTCAAAAATTTTCACTAAACTCACGAACCGAGATGACGGAAATGTTTATAATTACACTTTCGAATAAATTTAGACCTAAATATGAGGAAATGCTATTCCAAGAAACACAGAGAAAATATAGTGAATGTAAAGGTCCTGGCTGTCAAAAATACGGACGGAAAGACGGAAAGAATCACGAACTATTTTCGTGTTTCTTATAAATTGGGGAAACAAGATTATCTATTCAACTATTTAGTAATGTAAGAAATGATAATCCTTTATAAAATTAATACAATATCTCGCGCTTGCCGATATACCTTAGTACATGCATGGAAAATCTCACTCCTTGACTAAATTGTACTGTATTTTACCCTGCCCAATTGAACGAGAATTCTATTTACAACGAAGCATTTATGAACATTGTTTATTCTTTGATTATGAAGATGCTGGTCCGGTGAGTAGATAGACTCTACTAAAAAAATGGAGAAATGTAAATAATTTTCCTCTCGGATAAAAAAGTTCCAAAAAAGAAAAATATGTTAGAAGATTAATTTCGACGAAAACAAGCAAGGGCTTATTCTACTGTGTATTTAAGAGTAACATTTCCTGATAATTAAATGGTATAAATTTAGAGAATGATATTTAAAGTAAACTCAGCCAGGCTTGTATTTATTTAACCAAGAACAGCGAGGCTTATTTCGATTTGATTTTATCATTAAAAACGATTGCGGTTTTGTTCTTAAAATTTTAGAGGTCAAAATGCGGAAAAAAACTTTCAAAATATTTACATTCTAAAATTGTTTTACCTCATCAAAGTATAAATATATTTTAAAGGTTTTCCTCGTCAGATAGGTCAGGGAAGTCATACGATTTAATATTTTTAAGGGAGGCGTTGTAACAAAGTTTGGAAACCACTGTTTTAAGCTATAGACAAAAAAATATGGGCGCCTGGTCATGTTGGGGTCAATGGGAATGAGAGGGCGGACCTAGGAACGAAAAAATTGTCAAGAATTGCTCACTATAAAATTGTTAAGTGCGAAGCTGTAAGAAGTGTTAGATTGCAGCGTAACTTGGCCGGAGTACTAGGCAGAGATTTGGGTAGGTTAATTAATTTTTGACAGACGAATATTTGATAAGACCTATTATTTTCT